>PVKS010007543.1:0-72379 GCA_004027875.1 Aplodontia rufa | reverse complement strand
ATTTGATTTTTTAATATAATCTGGTAATAGAAAATGTATTCTGTTGCGAATCACAGCAGGAATTTTTGTCACTCCCAAACATCATTTTTCTACATGCTAATATGACAGGTAATATCATGTGATCTGGAATTCCAACCTTGTTTTATTATCACTGCCTACTAGTGTTACTTACTGTTTCACCTGGATGTGTTTTGATTTCCTATTATGCATTGAAAGGTCCTTGAAGTGAGGGACGATATCTTTACTATTTTGTATCCCTCCCCACAATCAGGAGCCTGCATAAAATGAATTCTGTTCTTCAATATTTGTTGGACCTGTTTTTTTCAGTAGTTACTGCACATTCTACACAGGCTCCCTAATTCATTATTTTCTAACAAGTTTTTATTCACTGCCCCGAGCCAGATGCTGTTTATTTTCCTGTTCACTGATAGGGCTGCAAAGTTCCCATCCTAAGAATGTGGACATTGCTTATTATAAAGGGCATTGTTGATTAGTAGTTTTAGTTGTCTCAACTATATCCTACCTTTGTTCCTTTTGTTACATCAACAATATTAATAGGTTGTGGGAATGAGGAACCTTCTGATTTCTTCATTCGCTCATGAAGAAGTGAAGATGCTTCTTGCTTGATTATTGCATTGCAATAATCACTTTGCAACTTATAAGTATCACATAAAATAAAATTAAGCATAAACGTTTTCAGCATAACTATACTAGAACTTCCTAGTAACAAAGAAAGTTTTCCTAAATATTAAACTAATCATTCAAAATCATAATAATCCACAACTCATTAGATCATTACTGAAGCTAAGACTAATCCAGTCTATTTTGTGGTAAAGAGAATATACAGCTGTTACAGAAAGCATAGGCTTACTTTCCATGCTTAACACAGTTTAGTCAAAGCAATAGATACTATCAGACAGAATGCATCCAAACAGGAACATTAAGTATTATTCCTAACCTCAGTATTTTTATTGCATTTTCTCCAACTCACTCCCAGTGGAAGAAAACCAAAGGTTTGAAAAGAAACATAGACAACATTTTCAAATACAAATGATTCATTCATTATTGATTAAAAATTACTTTCTAATATCTATATTTGAAATTTTATTTCTTATTCCTAAAATTGTCTGCAGTTTTTCAATAAATTTTAATTTTGGTGAATCATGTATGGAAAAATGTGCATTTCTATCAGAGTATGACTTTATTTATGTTTCTGTGTACTTATTTGTTTTTAATCATGAAAGATTAAAAGCAAATTAGAACTGCCATGGTTTGGACAAATTAACCTTCCCCCTTACTTCAGCTTCCTCCTATTTGTAGTTAATGCCATCATCAACTATAAAAAACAATACTTTATTTGTGAATATTTCAAAGTCACTAGAAAATGTTGTGTCATTTGAAGGCTTTATTAAGTTTATTGATAGTAGATTATTTCTGGGAAACATATTTCATATTTGGATGCCTAGATTTATGACAGATTTAGTTACAAGGGAAATGAATTTTATGGATAACATGAGAAGTTTTGAGCTGCATGAAAAATGCCACAACTTTTCATACCACTACTCTCACGTTGAACTATCTAGTGCTGTGCAGCCCAAGGTGGAAGCAAATATTTTATTAGAAATCAAATCAATTTTAGACAATAAAAAGCCACACTCTATCACTGAATAAAATATAAGATCCTCAGAGATCCCTTTTTAAATTAATAGAACATATCAGTTGAGGTATTATAATGCATCATCCAAAAATAATAAAGGGTTCAATGTTTACCCTTCTTGTTAACCTTGGTCCTTTATGTGAATTCTCATCAGTATGGATTGATATGAAAATGCTTTGTATTATAAATCACCTGCATTCTTTTTTTTTCTCCTGCCAAGTACATAGAGATTTAGTATTCATAAATGTTTTTTTACTTTAGAACATCATTCACCATCATGGGCCAGGCTTTGTTCTAATTCTGTTGGTACATGGATTCTATTAGAAGAGAATTACAAATAGGAAGAGTAAGTTCAAGTAATCTATTGTACAACACGGTGGACATACTTAATAACAGCATATTGTATTATTAAAAATCACCACAAGAGTGGATTTTACATATTTTCACCACATAAAGCAATTATAAAGAAGTATGATAACTCATATGTTCAACAGTTCATTGGAACCATCGTACCATGTGTATATATTTCAAAGCATCATGATACACATGAAAAATATGTAGAATTCTGTGTATCAATTAAAAATAAATAATTATAGAAAAGAAAAGAATTGCTGAAGCAATGGTACAAAGGGGAGTGTGAAGAGAAAGGAGTGTAGGAGGAGCATTTTCTATTGCTCGTTCGATCATGTCTTCCTTGAGGAACCATCGCAGACTTGTTCAACACACTTTCCCATCCACAGGCTCATTAGTAGTTTCTCCCTCATCGCTCTTTAACTCCTCTTTTCCTGGCTAGTGCACTCATACTCTGAGTTTGTTTGTCTTAAGAGCCCTCACTACTTTCTCCCTCACAAGAGACAGAATCACAGGGGTAGGAAAGCAAGTCACCAAGATCTGGCTTCATCTTCAGAACAAAGTTATCATCTCTCCCCAGACACTTCATTTGGGTATCCCATTTCAAATTTCTTCCTTTACAAAGAAAGCTAACAAAATGACACTTAAACCTTTCAGTAATATATGACCAGGCACATTGCACATAAAATAGCTCAGAGGATTTAGAAGTCCTGGGATTGTTTTGCTAAACAGTTTAATGACCTTACCTTTTTAGCAATAACCTTTCCTTCCACCCTTGTCCTTGTGTAATCTTTTCTCCTGTCCTTCACATCTCTAGGATAAGAGGAATACTTGAATATGTTTCTGATAGTACCAAGAGAGAGAGTACTGCAGAGTTGAGTGAGAATTTAAAAATTGTGTATTATTGATTTTAAAAGCGTTTAAAAATTTAAAGAGAAAATATCTCATTGTTTTAAGCATTAACCATTCATTATCCTTGGTATCTTATAAAGATGTGAGATGTTCCTTTTGCAAAACTCAACTTATTGTATACAAAGAAGTAATTCACAGTATGTCTTTACACTTACCCAGACATCTCTTGCCTTTTACTAAGATCACGGGAAGAGCTGCAGGGCTCCTTTTGTAGCTTAGCATGGTCTCCACTTCTGCCTAAGACATCAGGTTGGAGTTACATTGGCCAAATAACTTTGAAAAATATTATCCAAGTTTCTCTCTCTCTATCTCTCTCTCTCTCTCACACACATACACCTCTCTGTTTTCAGACATACGTGTATTATTATCTTCATCTATCTGATTAAGACATAGTTTTCTTTTTAATACAAAAAGAAAAAGTGAGATATTATTCTAAAATATACTTACTGTGAACAAAATTGTGCTATTCTTTAACTAAAGGTGAAATATCCAAATACTTAAGTGTGGGGATAGTTCATTAGAGTTTGAGAGTGCATGGTGAGCATCTAAACTTTCAAATGAGATAAGCTGCTTCTTTAATAAAGAGGTAACAACTTAGGAAATGTCAAAAAAAGCTGTCTGATTTCACTGATTGCAATCCAAAATCCTCACTAAATTTATATTTTCCATAATAAAAGGAAAACAAATATTACCAGAATTGAACCTTAAAAAATTTAAAACAGGAAATATTTCATATTCAGAAAAACAGTGTAGTTGTACGTTTTTATAATCATCGATAGCTTTATTTTCACCAAATTTCATTGTACCTGGTGTTTGAGAGATTTCTTAACCCCCAAAATGTTAACATATTTTTGTTTCTATATATATGTGACTTAGTCCAAATCAAGTAGCAATGATCAGTATGCATTTCTTGTAGAAGGGAAACATAAGTGACATTTTGAAATATTTTAATTGCATGTTAAGAAGTGCTAGTGGATATGCCAAAGTGAGAATAAGATCCTGAAACCAATTAATGTGGCTTCATTTATCAAGCGCACTAGAGCTGTTATAAATACTAATAATAGAATTGTAATGGTGCATTTCTGTTTGTCTGTTGATACTCAATACTGTCACAGTGTGTGCCCCACACCACTGAGTAGAAGAGAGCGGGATGATTTAAGAGAAAGCATTCCATATTCCTCTGTAGCAAATTCTGAGACTTCTGTACTTGGGCTTCTTCACCTTTCACTAGTATCCATAGTCCTGAGATTGGTTGCTTTGAAAAAAACTGTGTTCATTGTTTGTTACAGAGTCAGAGAATTAAGGAAATCAGTAAAACAATTCTAAGTTCAACTATACTAATAAGTACAAATATTCAAAACACAAGGAAAATTCTATCATTGTTAGCTCTGGAGGAGGTAAAAGTGAGCTAAAGGGAGGGGACAAGATGCAGGAGTTAGTAATAATGGAAAGTTTTCCCCATTGGAGGAGACTATACAGAAACAACAAAGGCTTCACCATTCCAGTCCTGGTTAAGGCCCTGTCTTCATCCTTGAGATTTTTCAACACTTGGGAATCTTTGCCATGCGAGTGTTTGTTTCACAGTGTTGCACTGGATTCAGAATTCTATATTTGGTCTTGAATCTGCCATTTCTTTTCCTTATCCTTGTCTTTCTTTCTTTTTTTTAAGAGAGAAAAGAAAAGTGTGAGAGAAAGTGAGAAAGAGAAAATCATTTTTATTTAGTTTTCCGTGTGCCCTTCATTTCTCTGACACTTAGTTGTGAATGTGGTGCTGGGGTTTGAACCCAGGTCCTTGCACATACCAGGCAAGCCCTCCAACTGCTGAGTCACCCCTCTAACCCAAATCTTCCATTTCTTGGTAAATTTTTACTTTTAGCTCATTTTGCTTCTCAGAACTTTAGTTTCTTTATACATAAACATAAGGGATTTGGACTCTCTAATTTTATAGATCTTTTTCACTAGCTCTAAAAGACCGTGATTTTGTGATCATTAGCATAGGATGATTAGTGCCTCAAGAAAAGAAATAGTGAAAGAAAAACTTAAAGTTTATTTAGAATTGGACCCAGGAGTAAATTGTCTGTTAATATGTGATTCTAAAAATTCATTTTGAGTTCCTTTGAGTCACTTCTAAAGGCAAGTAGTTTGCTTCTTCTATAACAACACAATTTCTAGGATAAATACAAAGGAGAACCCCATGGGCAATAAGGCAATCCAAGAAGAATGTGGCAAAGGCATGTTAATTAAAACTCTCATTTCAGAGAGGCAGAAAGTCAGGCATAGATAAATACAAATGTGTGGAGAGAAATGGCCCACAAACTTGATTGCATTTGTCATCAAGAGCTAAAGGTTAGATCTGCGATACCATTAACAGAAAGGATGAGAACATTTGAACACTGTGTATGTGAATTTGCTTGGAAACTTCCCTTGTCTTTGTTTAGAGTCCCAAGCTCAGCTAATTATCTATTGTATTTATATTTGTATTCCTTTTGAGGTAAGGTTATAGATCATCATCTTGATAATTTCAAAAAATGATCTTCCAGACTAGGTCAGTCATAGAACAGGGCTTGACTTTCAGATATTTGAACATCTAGTGAAATGGAAAGAACATGATTTAGGAAAGAGAATGGTGTGGGTTTTAGTGATGTCTGTGCAATCATCTTACCACTCTCAAGAGCTTAGATAGCTTCTTAACTGTCCATGGCATGAAGTGTATTCACTTGAAAAATTAACAAAATCCCTGACCTCCGAAAAGGTGCTAGGATATGGTGAAAAAATGCTTATGAAACATGTCATTGTCCCTATCACAGAATAGATATGCACTGATTCTTAGTTGATTTGCATTAAATTTATGTTCACTTTCACATAAGCAAAATTCCCAATTCATAGAACTCCTAAACCAATGATTTAATTCTGGCTTTGCTGCATGTGATATGTGGCCTTGAATAAACCATTGACTCTTAGGGCTTCAGTAGTCTCATTAGCAAAATGAAGGGTTTGAACTATGTAATCTCAAGTGTTTCAGTACCCTTTTGTCAAATTTGATCTCTTTTAATCTAATTTTTTTGACAGGAACACTGAGAGAGACAGAGAGAGAATCAATTTTTTTTTTTTTTTTTTAGTTTTAGTTCTCATTTGGCTTTCATTGTTCTGATATTTTGTTGTGTATGTGGTGCTGGGGTTTTAACCCATATCCTTGTGCATGCCAGGCAAGCACCCAAACTACTGAGCCACCACTCCAGCCCCAATAATCTACTTAGATTTTAAAGAACAACAATAATGACACTATAGTAGCTGCACTACAATTCCACAACTTGCATTAAACTTCACTGATTTTGATGTGACATGTCATAACCCCCAAATATCTACTTATTGTAGCTTTTTAAAATGAAAGCCAAGTCTTGTATATGACTATTCTTTTTTAAAAAGTCTATTTTCTATCTACAATAGTTAAAAGAATTGAGATGAGTATTTTTAATTTTTTTCTTTAAAACAAGCAAAAATAATCCACGAATTGAGTTGTTCTCTAAAAGTTAAAAATTTCCTTCTCCTATTATGTTTTAGACATGTAAGTTACAGTTACTTTGGACCTGAAATTGATTTCTCCTTGCATCATGATAAATGACAGCTACTGATTACATTAATATTCAGATATCTGTCCTGTCTTTTAATTTTAGTATTTTTCTTTTTTAATTAGTCTTTTTTTCTCCTGAGAATAGTATTATTTTTATCTAATATGAAGATAGTTTTTATCTGAGAGCTGTTCTTAAAGCATTCAAACAAAATATTTCCGCTATAAATCATCAACTAATTTACTACTATATAGATATTATAGCATATGTACAAAGCAAAACTTGTGAAAAATATAGAAACAATCAATCCTTGTTTTGCTTATTCCATGCACCCCCAAATCTAATGATCCTGTAATATCATTATGAAGAAATGGTTGAACAATGACAAAGGTGATCTTTGTACAATTCAATTTTTCATATCTAAAATTTAAAATTAATATGATCAGAATACATTTGAGTCTCATCTTTGAGCATAACATTCTTCAATACCTTGTGCTATATTACACCTACAGAGAAATTAAATTTTCCATAGGTTGTAGGTTAGAGAAATTGGCCCTTATTCCTGTCCATTCCTTTATGATTTTATGAAGAAGAAAGGTAATCAATAATATTATTTTATAATACCACAAATCTTTTTCTCTTTTTCTACCCACAGGAAAACTAAAATAAACAAAGGGCAGCAAAAACAAAACTTATTCCAAGTTTAAGTATTGTTCCAATAAGAAATGAATATACACTCATCCCTTTGCCTGCTCACCTCTGAATAACATGTAATTAGCTTACAGATGACCTAAGAAGATTAGAAAGAAGTAATCATCCACACCTCTACTGTGCCAAGTTTCTAATTGAAAATACTTTTTCTTGTTTGCCTATTCCTGATATGTCTTTTCTGTAAGGACTCCTAGCTAATGCCTCAATCGCTTCCCAGTACAGACGTTAAATTAGATACATGAGCCTCATTTAATAGCTATAAAATGTGGTGAATATTATTGATAGTATCTCTGGGAAATTTTGTCATTAGTAATCACTGAATTATACTCCCTAATTTTAAGTCATGAGAATGATTTCTAAAACAGCATTTTCTTTCTGTTTGAGATATTTATGTAGGATAAATCATAAATGGATACATTTAATTCTTATACATATTTTTAGTAGTGATTTAAAGCATGCTAGTGTCATAGGAACAGGTTTTATTTTAAAGATTACTTGGAATACCAAACAACAAATAACATATTAATGCATAGTCAGATACTAATGAGACATAGGAAATACTTATAGAGCAATTCAAGAGTATACGTCAAGGAAGACAGAATTCCCTAGGTACATTAGGGAATATTTAATTTCTAGGAAGCACATTATATTGCAAATGGTAGTAAGTCACAAAGTCACTGTCAGGATGAGACCGAACTAAGAAAGAAATGTAAATTATTTTAAAATACATATTTGCATCTATGAAAACATGAAATTCCCTGGAAATCACATAGATATGAGTTGCATCAAAGTACCCATATATAAAAATTATGTTTCATCCAATTTGGCCATATGAAATCACCACATGAGAAATAGATATTAAACCATTAGCCACCATGTTAGGCAGATGGAATCCTCATGATAGTAGTGTGTGATAAAAAATAAGGGACACATTTTGTGGTAATCTCATCATTTTGACATGTGTATGCCCACAAGTTTATCAACTCTACTCTAATTCCCTTCATAGTGAAATGCTAAGAATAATTAGTGCATTGCAATATGTGAGATAGGTGGATAGATGGGTGGACAGATAGCATTATCACCTACATATTCTTAATTAATTATAAATAATTGTAAACACTCTAGTCGGAATCAAATTTAAACAGTTCTCAGTTTATGAGAAACCTAACATTTTCCATATGCACTGTCATATTCCATTCTTTTCTAATATTCATTTTTCATTAGCATTTAGTACACAGGCCTTGGGGGATTTTTTGAAAAGAAATATAAATATATTCAATTTCTGTATTTGCAAACAATTTGTCATTTAAGTTACCATCAAGGCCTAGTTAGTTTGTGTAATACACTAAATTCATTGAAAGCCCACCTCTTTTACTTTTGATATGCAAATATTTTTACTTTGATGTTGTAGCAATTCAAATTGAAGTTTGCAACATGAACCACTAATGCTAATTTGATTACTTTTCTATTAGTGCTGAGTGCTACAAAATTAGCAAGAGATTGTTTAAAAACTGAAACTGGGAATGGAAGAACTCTCTCTGCAGGCCCTCTGCAATGATGGTAGTATTAATGCATGTACATTAATGCTTGATGATTCTCATACAGCAATGAATGCAATTTTGGAGGCAAACAATTCCAAATTTTTAGAAAAGCTGAAAGCTTAATTTCTTTATTTAAATCACAGTTCATCAAAATTCTTCACTCTACTTTTATAACAGGTCAGAGATTTCAAATCTATTTAAAATATTTATTGCAGATGATTTAGACCACAGTTTATTTTAGCAGCAAAATATGTTTAATATAGTAAAGACAAGGTGCCTGAATTGTGAATTCAATACATTTTTGATAGAAGTGGATCAAGATTTCTTATTTTTTTTTTTTAGAAAAAAATACTTGTTTCTTTCTTTTATTTGGTAAAGTTGAAACAATTTCTAATGACCTGTAATGGCAAGTATGATAGATATACATGGCTGTAAATCAAACTATGATAGGTAGACCTGGAAGCTGTTGGAAAATGATTTCTCTCTCCCATTTTTTAAGCAGAGTTTAAAAATGATAACGTACCAAGCATACAGTTCTCACCAATCTGTACGATTTCCCAGTGGTGGAGCTGCAGTAATACTTGCCACCTGTAGTGTGCCTGCAGTGTGTGCATGTCGCTTGTCTGTTTATTGATGAAATGTCTTTGTAGTGTCTTTCTGTAATTTGCATTATGCCTGAAAGTCTCTATGCTCATTAACCTTTTACAGGTGCCGCACCATTCCAAGGAACTGCAGGTACTAAAAGAATGGGCAGTACTTATAAATACAAGGCACAGTACCCTTAAGAGCTAACCTCGTTTCTTAACCTCCACCGTAGGCAATGATTGGAGCGCACTGATAGAAGGCTCAATGAGTTAGATACAAATAACCAAATTGAGAAAGTGAAACAGGCTAGCTAATTACCGAATAAAGGTCATACTGTGCATTGCAAACTTATTACTGTTTACTAAACACCTTCCTCAAAATGATAGATTTCAAACAGAGAGATGGAGAGAGGGAAAGAAATGAATCAATCTTTACCTGTATACCATCAAAATTTTTTCTTCAAAATATGAGTAGAAAAATGCATTAGAACTAAGTCACATGCTGTTGAATTTTTAAAGTGTACTCACTAATATATTTGATATATGGAAATGTAGTACAAAGGTTAACTAAGTTGGGATGTTGATAAATAGAGATAAATAGACTGAGGGATCATAAACAATTAATTATGTTAAGGATTAAATATTGAATTCTATTTGGCTGATTCTCTTTATAATTACAACTAAATTTTAAGCTAATTTAGATAATTAAATAAGATCAGGCACTTGTCATTATTTCATGTTCTTTTCTTAATAAAATGCACAAATTTTGTGCCTAGGGAGAAAAATGTAAGTAGTGAAATAGCCACAAAGCATTGGGCAATGGGTGTGTATCTGTGTATCTCTATCTTCTATTGACTATCTGTCATTTATCTATCTATCATTATTATCCTTAAATTCTTAAATATATATATGTCCGTAAATTCCACAACTGAAGGAGAAATAAAAGATTCTTACCCATTTTAGACAGTACTTCAAAACATTTCTTTTGCAAAAAATCACATTAGTTTACATATATGTTGTTTTATTTCTGGGCCATCACTTAAGAAACCTTTAAGTCACTCTACCTTGGATAAAGCTTTATTAAGGAGGCATTAATGGACTTGGCGAAGCAATCACATAATCCACCAGACTTGTTATAGTTGATGAATGTTATTGTGATTATAATAATCACTAATGCTTTTAAAAATAAAGATGCCAATGATACTAATCTTTACCCTTAAACCATTTTCCAGGACTAAAAGTGGGCACAGCTCCCCATGAGGATTCTTCCATTTAAAGACTTCACAAATCTAAAATGCTACCTCACTCAACCTCCCATTTGAAAAAAATGTGAACTCTTGTATAAGTATTTTATGCAAACAGTTAATAATAGTAACCCCATGCCTTCTTTTAAAATTGAAAAAACAGAATGATCTATAATTCTTTACATATATGAAAACAATATATGGCTCGGTGGTTATGGTGCTTGCCCAGCATGCGCAAGTACACAGGTTCAAACCCCAGCACCCCCGTACACAACTAAGTGTCAGAGCAACGAAAGCCATGTGAAAAACTCAATAAAAATTGATTCTCTCTGTCTCTCCCTCTCTCTCTCACTGTCCTTCTCTCTTAAAAAAAAAAAAAAAAGAAACAAAATTGAGGTTTTATATCAGTTAGGATGTAAGACACCCAAATCAACTCTCTTCTCTTGAAGGGACACATGCTGTAGATGTAAATGCTCATAGCTTGTCCTTCAGTCCAGATGTTATGCTTTTCAAAAAGTCATCCACAGTTCTGGGGATGTAGTCCAGTGGCAGAGTATTTGCCTATTAAGTGGGAGGCCCTAGGTTTTATCCGCAATATTGAAAACAAAATAAAAGCCTTATATTGTCACACTGTTTTTGTAATCATAATCTGAATGTATTGAAATCACCCTCAAATGCTATGAGTATTGAAAGGGTATCCCCTGAAATATGCCATTTTCTGAGCCCAGCTTCCCAGTCTTAAGGTTGTTTTCCATTTTGCCAGCCATTCTTTGCATTTAAACAATGTGTCCACCCCATTTGGTAAGATAGTATAAAATGACAGCGTACCTTCCTCCAAATGATAGTTTGATAAAGGGTAGGAGGGCAGAGCTCATACATGAGGGGAAGGACTTTGGGAGCCAATACCCTTGATCAAAGCAGCACTTGGTCCTTAGTTTCAGTTAGAGCAGTGCTTCTAAGACTGAGGTACTGATTTTTTTTTCAAATTTTATTTAATCTTAATTTACATTTAAATAGCCACATTTGGCTAGTAGTCTTCATATTGAACAGTGAAGATTTAGATGCTCCTGTTCTCATTTAATTTTAAAAGGCAAAGGTTAAATGTTTTCAACTTAGCATTTGAAATAGATACCAAGGAGTAAAACTGCTATCTTTCTTGTAGACATTCAGTGTTCCTTTGATAACTCCAGACTTCTTCTTATCTTGGCATCTTGTGTTTATTTTTTTTCTTAACATCATCCTGCACTTAATATTATTTAATATTATTAAAGGTTAAGGTTTTAAATATATATTGCATATATGCTATTTGCATATAATTAATATAGTATATGATATAATACATGTTTGTATAATATAAAAATACAAAAACACTATTTTTCTTTATTATTGGACTTTCAATAAATATTTATACAAAGATTTTAAGCAGGTTCTAGTCACAGATCTCTCCTCTAAAGTGCTCCTGTATGTGGCTGCAGTGGTGTTTCAGTGGTTACAGCACTTGCCTGGAATGAGTAAGGGTGCGGGTTCGCACTCCAGCACCACATACAAAATGAAGTGTCAGGGCAACAAAAGCCACATGAAAAAGTAAATAAAACTGATTCTCTCTCTCTGTCCCTTTCTCTTAAAGAAGAAAAACTGCTTTGGAGCCAAACAGACAGGGGATCAAGCAGTGATTCTATGATTGGCTGATTGACCTTGGGCAAATAACTATGTCTTTTAAGGCATTCATTTTCTTATCAAGAAATAAGGATGATAATGTTCATAGCACAATTCCATGTAGAATTGAGGTGAAGATTAAATGAGCTAGTAAATGGAGCACTATTTGTTAAGCAGAAGTCAGTAATTCAGTCAGTCTTTTCTTCTTTCTTTCTTTCTTCCCCTACCTACCCCAGGACCAGGTATTGAACCCAAGGGTACTTAACCACTGAGCAACATGCCAAGTCCATTTGTTCTCTTAAATTTTAAATTTTGAGACACAGCACCTCTAAGTTACTCAGTTTTTTAATTATTGTTCTATAAGAAGACATTATTTTAAGAGTTTTGAAAAACACCTTCAATTTAAGTTTTTAGCTCAATAGTGATGATCTTAAAAACAGGGTTAGGGTTGAAATACATTGTTTTTATTTTTTTATTTTTATTTTTTATTTTTTTTAAAGAGAGAAGGACGGTGAGAGATACAGAGAAAGAGAGAAATAACTTTAGTATTTCAAATGGCCTTCATTGCTCCAACACTTAGCTGTGTATGTGGTGCTGGGGTTCGAATCCGTGTCCTTGTGCTTGCCAGGCAAACGCTGAAACTGCTGAGCCACTGCTATAGCCCCAGGGTTGAAATATTTAACTATACATTAAATAAAAGTTTGGAAATCAATGTTTTAAAAAACTACAATACCCACCAACTGTTTCGAAAAGGGTGCTTTTATGTGGATGTGTGTTCACAGTTCATAATATTCCCAAAATGTTAAAGTTTGAAAACCAGAAAATAAAATGAAAAGCTAGGTTGGTAATTATTTGAATGGAAAGTAAACACGTGTGACTATTTGAATTGCATGTGTACTATATTGCCTAGTAGATGCTCAAAGCATTAGTAGTTATTTAAAATGATACAGAAAAATCAGTTTTATCTAGAAAAGCAAGCCTGATGGGGAAAAAAAGACCTCCTACCTGCTTAGGTTGACTCAATAAAAAAACTCTGAGAAGGAATATCAGTTCTCATAATCTAGAATTATCATTTTTAAAAGTATATATAATATCTGCTTAAGAAGAAATTCTGCATTCTTGCCTTCACATACATTATCTTGAATTATGAGACCTGAACAGTCATAGAACTGATTGGGCCGTGGGACGTGATGACCTGAAGTCCCTAAGTTCCCAACAGCAATGCTCTGGCTATTTCAGGTCAGTGTCTCTGAACAGACAGACAGCAAGACTCATGGCAGCTTCCATGCCATCAGGAAGCAGATGAAAAGATGCAGATTTGTTTTTATTTTTCTTTGTTTCGTTCTTCCAAATTTTATTCCTAGTTTTTATGAGTCAAAATAGAAGAGGAAAACAGAAGTTGATTTGTGGAAAGATAGTAGATGACAAAATCAAATTTGTATAAAACTCAGATCTGCTTTCTAACATCCTTACCTAAAGGCACGAAAAACATGAATGCTATGAATTCCAATTAGTTATTTGAAAATAATTCATGTTTTGAGCTGGCCCTATTAACATGTAAATTTAATAACAAATAGATTTATATGTGGTGAAGTTTGAACTTTTTGTGCAATATTGTGCTGAAAGTCAAAGTCTTTATACTTTGAAAATGTATAAAGAACTTGCGGACTTTATTAGAAATAGATACAAAAATAAAATTGCAGGTTTAATCAGATAAGTGTATTTAAAATATCACCACAATTGGCTTGGCTTGGGAAGCTGAAATATCTCAATATATTTATCTGTGCTGTCCAATAAAGCAGCTTGGGAATAACTGATGTATGCCCAGTCCAAATTGATATGTGTTGTAAATATTAACAGACACACCAGATTTAAAGTATTTAGTACCAACAAAAAGAATGGAAAATATCACATTAATTGTTTCATATTGATTACAAACTGTTTGATAATATTTTGTATATATTGGGTTGAATAAATGCATTATTATTAATATTATTTCTTTCTTTTAAGAAAACATGGCTATAAGGATATTTTAAGTTATTTCTGTGGCTCTCCCGTGCAATTTATATTGTTTTTCTATTGGTCAGAACTGATGCAGAAAAGGTTTACATTTTGCACAAAAGAAAAATTCAGCAATTTAATGATAATCAATGAGGCAAATGTATGTTTATTTTGTATTGCTACTGTAGCAAACTTACACAAACTTAAAGCAACACTAATTTATTATCTTATGATCTAGAGTTTGTCAGTCCAAAATGGATCCACTTCTGTCCTACATATAAATAAATAAATAAGTCAGTAAGGCTGCAATCCTTTCCCAGTTTCCTGTGGAGAATGCTTCTGGCTTTTTCCAGCTTCCTTTGTTAGTGGCCCTATCTTCATGGTGTTCAAATTAACATTGTACCAAGTACTTCTAACACTGGGACTTCTCTGATTGTCTCTCTCTCCGCCTCCATTTACACTTATAGGGGACCGTATGATTGCATTAATTCTACATGGACTAAGAATATCTTTCCATTTCAAGGTCGGAGATTCTGCCTCTTTCAACACCCCTTTGTTGTATAACCTGACATATTTACAGGTTCCTGGGATTAGGGTATGGACATTTTAGGTGCCCATTATTCTGCCAAATGCAATGTTTATACATATATTCATATTTAGTATAATGTATCAATACATAAAAATCCATCTGCCCTCTACCATCTCTCTCCATCTATCTTGTCTTCTCTCCCTCATGAAAAACATCAGTGTCTTTCTTCAGACTGTTTCCTTCCTTTCCTTTTTGGCACTGATTTTTGTCATCATCTAAGTCTAAGTCTCCTAAATGTCTATATACATGCATAGAATCTTATCCAAATAGTCATAGCCAAAGGTCAGTACATAAGGACATAGCAAAACTAAATTGTCTATTTTAATTTGGTGGTTCTAATTGGAGCGAATATTTCAGTTTGGGATCTTTTGTTATATTCCTCAGTAAGATTAATAACTGATGCAGCAGCCACCCTAGGAAGAATGTAATGTGAATTCAAGTGGGTTAGCACGTTTTTCAATGTGGACAGAATCAGTAGACCTTTCATGAAGAAGAAAAGGCTTTTGAGACAAAGCCAAATAAAAGAAAGAAGGAAATACTTTTCTGCCCTCCAAGAGACTGTTAAGCATACCTGCTCAGACCTTCTGAGATTATCTTGGGACATACTGCTATTAAATGAAAAGTTGGTTCCCCCAGAAATTGTGTAACACATTTGGCAACATCTTGTCATGTACTGGAAAAAATCAACTTTATTTAAAAAAATATAGTTGATTAAACCCGGTTTTCACTATTATGCCTTTACATATTGGAAGATATCTAGACTTAATTATATGACAATTGTTGAGAGTAGTGCTTTAAAGGACTCAAAAGATTTTTCATGGGTAACAATTCATGGTTTTAAATTAAGCCCATCTTTTAAGATATTGTACTCTGAATTGTGATGTTTAATTTGTTTTCTTGTTGTCAGTATTGATAATGATTTTACTAGACTTAAGAAAACTGTTCATTTGTACTATTGGACACAGCTAAATTGGCTACTAATTGCCAAAAGGTATGACAGTAAAATCAGTAAACTCTAAACATGGAGATTTAAATACTATGGTATTTCTTTTATTGGGCTTTGCTTTCTTTTTCTTTTTTTCCTTTTTTCTTTTTTTGTTTTGTTTTGCTCACACCAATGAAATGAAAAGCATCTCTGTCTCTGAAAGGTTTGCATTATTTTCATGTTGAAGATTTTATTGGGTAATTTACCATCTAAAAAGAAATCAAGTTAAATTACTGAGGAAGGCAAAACAAATTTAATTATAAGCCTAAGATTTTGGAAGCTCTCTATTCCATTATAGAAGTGATTATTATAAAAAGTTATACATACAATAGCAATAAGTAATAGTAATAAATTGTGACATGGAAATAAAATATTTCTGCTGTAAAAATTAGTCCATGATTAATTTTAACCCCAACTATGATGCTTTTGTTACATTCTCAAATCCCTCAGGATTAGATATATATTTCAACAAATTTAGAATTCAGACTCTATCTATATTATTTAGAAAATATGGGTGTGGATGGTAGTAAATTTCAAATATTCCTGTGCTGGGTAAAATCTTAAAACTGAGGGTGGAGATGGGTCAAATTTGAGGCACCGATCAAGGCAAAATCTGTGTATATTTAAATGTAGTGACAGATTATAGAAACATGATTGTCCATTGATTCAGACACGTGTGCCTCAGAAACACGGGTGCACACAAATTATTGTCTCTAAAAGCACATTTACAGCATTAGTTTCCTCTGGCTTGCTCTGAATGAGCATTATATATATTGGTGATATTATATACTGAATTATGTATTTGTGATCAAGCATATTTAAAGAACACTTCATAAAGGGAAGTCAGCAGGCCAAATTATAGGATTTTCGTCCTTATTTTTTCCAAAGAATAGCAGACATAAATAATCATAAAGTACCCAAATGTATTTAAATTTTTCTTTTTTATTGGTGGAAGGATAGGCAAATAGAAATAAATCTCTAAAGGAACCAAAAGTGCTAATTAAGTAAAATATAATGAGCAAATTAATTGAACTATTCTTAAGCAAAATAGGAATTCAAAGTAGGAAATTATGAATTTTGCTAGGGGAAGTTTGAGGATGTTCACCAAGAATATCAACATTGAAAAAGATTTGGAAGTTACACCGGAGCTGGCTGCAGGGAGATTGAAGGGAGGACTTACTGTAAGGAAATCTGCCCTAGTAAACCAAAACAGAATGGAAACTTTAGGGAGAGGGGATCCTCTTGATTGTCTGACAGTAGTTGCCATTTACAAAATCAATAAGTGTTAGGGAGTTGAATAACAATCTGATTTATATTTTTTCTCAGTAAAATTATGCAGGATAAACAAGATGGGGGCAGGCAGAAATGACTGAAATACCCAGTTGGCATTTTTGGTAGTTAGCTGACCAAAACATGATGGGAGTATGATTCAACCACTGTGGACAAAGGCTGAAAGGACCCGATAGAAGGTAACTTCCTGAAATGTTATCCATGGAGCAGTGTGTTGACATTACCCAGCAACTTGCCCAAAATGCCAGTTGCCTGGGGCCCATCGGAAGCCATTAAATTGAAAGCTCTGAGCACAGAGTTCAACAATCTATGGTTTAACAAGCCCTCAGGGGGAATCTGAGATACACTACTATTTGAACACAATTGCCTAGAGATTTATTTCAGAGTAGAATTCCCTGAAATGAAGAATTGAATGAATTTGAAAATAAGGTAAATATGGGCTAATTAAGAATAGCAATTTCTTTTTACTGTAAGAAACAGTAGAAAGTGATATCATTAAAAGAGCTAGGGTAGGGGCTGGAGCAGTGGTTCAGTGGTTACAGTGCTTGCCTGGCACGCCTGAGTACCAAACCCCAGCACCATATACATAGCTAAGTGTCAGGAAAACAAAAACCAGGTGAATAAATAAAATTGACTTTTTCTCACACTTATTCTTTCTTTTTTTTTTAAGAAGTAGGGTATATAAGATAACAGTTAATTAGACTTATAAAGGTAATTTTGAAAATATGCAATTGGTAAGAAAGCTTTTATTACAAACACAATTATAGGTCTGAGGCCAAATGTCAAGAATTGCTCTTGGTGAGATCAATTTTGGGTTTCTGTTGAAACAGAAAGTCTGTTATTAATGTGTTAGTAGTCTACCTCTGCAGACAAGGAGCCTGGACCATTATAATATGTGATTTAGTAGCAAGCCTCTTGGACTTTGGGGTCAGAAGACATAAACCACAGGTATGACTTGTAACATCCACGATTCCACCTACCTGTGACCACTACTTATGTTACCTTTGGAAACACAGTTAACTTTTTAGAGTTCTATGTTTTATTTGTTTTGTTTTTTGTTTTGTGGTCTTCCCTCCGCCCAACAGGACAATAGAAAAATCTGCCAGTTTTTCGTTAACTATTGCTGAGAAACAATAAGCATGTAATAACAGCATTGTTACTGGCAACAATAAGCTTTTAATATACAAAGTAAATTCTTCCTTCTTGGCTGTTAGCTGATTACACAGCATTTCCTTTTAGTTATCCAAATATTTGGTTGAGATATAGTGAATTTGAGGCAAAGAATGGAGGAGAAAGAAAAAGATTTCTTAGGTTATTTCCAAACATGCACAGTAAATCGAGACCAAATTTTTACCTGGAAATGCATTTGAATAGAGCATTCTTAACATAACTTCATACTGTTTAGTGTCCTGGAGAAAATTCTTGAGCAATACATCTGAAAATATTTACTAAAGGATTGCAGAAAAAAATGACTAAGGTTATTTTGGAGAGATGTGCGACCAAAAGATATATTACATTTCAAATATAAAATAGCAACGCACTGTAATGTTTTGCTATCAGCTACACCAATTAATGCAGATGATGCTAATTAAAAGTAAATTTAGCGAGTGATTAGATTCTCTCACCATTGTTAGGAAGAATTGATTCTTCTATAGATCTAATATGTTAAAGTAAGAAGTTAATGATTTATTGATGTATTTTAAAGCACCTAATTTAGACAATAATTCTGAAGAAAACATTTGTGTTAATACTGAATATTAAATGACAAACGTTTTCTCTTGGAAAAGGAATGGCACCATTTGTATAACCCTAGAGCAACGCACATGTTGATGTTTCAAATAAATTATTGTGTGTGGCTGTATAATCTCAATTTTAGTTTTATAAAACTTATAATACAAGAATTCTTTTGCACATGTGCTCATTTATGTGGCAGTATACAGCTGTGTGTGTGGCATAATAACTTTATTGAACAAAATTATGTGCTGTACAACTTGCTGCAAAAATTTCATGGTCCCATCTGGACTAGCTTTGCAACTGAGAAGGCTGAAGTGGGCAAGGATTTTTAAATATATGGAAATCAGTAGTAGGTTTCTGCTGTAAGTTTTAACATCAAGCAAATAAGGTCAGTAGGAGTTAAAGCTAAAGAATGCCTTCTTCATAGTCAAAAGACGTGTTTCTATTTGGAACAAATTTAATATGTCCCTCTAGGAAGGTGCTTACAGGTAGATAGCTGGTTCACATCTAAAGTTATTGGTCTGATGGACATGAGGTTTTTAAAATCTGATATCTCTCTCTCTCTCACGCGTGCACACACACACACACACATAGTAGAGCTTTGAGAGGGTGAACGGCAGGATACATTCATTCAGTGCTTTCTTCTGTCTTTCCTTTGACATTCCTTCATCATTCCTCTTACCAAGAAACAGCACAAGTTCCATCTGTACAAAATCTAGTAAAACTGAATTCAATCCACTGTACCAGAAAAAAGGGAAAGAAAAAGACTTTAGAAACAACAAAATCATGTAATCCCCCAGAAAGAAAAAAGGAAAAAGGGAAAAAAAGACTGTAGAACAACAAAATCATGTTTTCTTCCAGAACGTTCTTAAATCTAATAAAGTGGTGACAAAATGGGGATGGTATTATGGTCTTTAATGTTAACTTCTTCCTTATGCTATGATGGCACATTGTGTATACTTTGGGATCCACATATACACACATATATGAACTCATTTATGAAGATGATGAAACTTCAAAGATATATTAATTGGGGGGTAAAATTAGGACATGGGCAGCAGTAGAGTGGGCAAAACCATGTTGGTGATAAAAATGTGTGTCTAACTAGTATTTAAATTCAGCATAAGCTCTCATTTTCAGGAATTATAGCAAGGACCTGTTAGCTAGGTACTAAACAATCTGTAATAGAAGACACTGGGGAAGCAGAAAGCTCATGAAATGTCCTGCAGCTTGACTTACATGCTCTTATTAAAAAAATATACTAGACAAAGTCAGGTAATATATATTGATTCCAAAACCATGAAATGATAAGTCAGATGTGTATTTTGTGGGTTTGTGTGCTGAGGTTTTCTTCAGAAGTATATTGAAACAACTGAACTTACTAAATTTAAGTTCTGAGTTGATTCACCCATACTCCCTCCCTCCAATCTCCCTGATATCCTCCCTATTCCCTCCCCCTGTCCTGCCCCCCTCCCTACATCTCCAGATATCCTAGTGTATTTGTGTAAAACTTCATACATATTGAGGTTATTATTAGCTTAGCCATCTATTATACTGTTTCTGGTTGTACTCTAGCTTCCAAAAATAAGAGAAAACATTCGGCCCTTGGAGTTTCTGAGATTGGAATACTTCACTCAGCATAATTTTGTCCATTTCTATCCGTTTGACTGCAAAAGCCATAATACTGTTTTCTCTAATAGCAGAGTAGTATTCCATTGTACATATGTACCAAAGTTTTTGAATCCACTCATCGAGTGGGAGGCATCTGGGTTGGTTTTACATTTTAAAAGGAAATTTAAAAGCACGCCACCTAATAGTCTTTAAATCATAATGTATAAAAAATGTGAGCCCAGACTTGATAATAGAGAAGTTTTTTGAAACAGTATCTTTTGTTGTTATCTTCATTGTTGGAATTAGTTATACAAATGAAGAGAAAAATCCAATAATAAGTTCATACTTGATGTTGGGAACAAAAATATTTACCTCTACTTCCATGATCAATGCTGTAATTATTGCCTTAACAAGTATAACATTAAAGTCCAATTAACTAATGGTAAACAACAACAAAACAGCAGAAGCATCATTTGGACTGTACTGTTGAAACTAATTATAAACTCCTGAAAATAATGATCAAATATGCTGAACTAATATAATAGAATGCAGCTTCTTTTAATATGTAAAGCAAGCTGCTTCCGTATTACAAACAACCATAAGCAAGCAACCTGTTTCCCCACCCCTACAAATTCTGTCAATCTTTCTTTCACTCACATCGCTGGGAATTATCAGCATGCTTAAAAACACATGTACTTGACAATTAGTACTTTAAAAATTGAGTGATCTTTATTCAAACAATTTAGACAAAGGGAATAGGTGTGCTCTGAATCAAACTTTGTTTTTCTGGGGCTACCTTAGCCTTTCCAAAGGATGCAATGATAAACACCCTGGCACTGGGGTTTCTCCAGCAGTACATGTTCACACAGTTTCAAACTCGACACATCATTCCCATTTGAAGCAATGTGCACGGTTAATAGCACTTAATAGCCCAGCAGTTTCGCTCCACCAAAGTGCTCCCGTATATTTAATGTAGACTGCTTTTTAAAGTAAATTGGCATAAATAATCTTGATAGCATTACAGGCCCTACTTACATGATTCTTGGGTACAGAGGGCAAGATTTTTTGCAGTGATGCTAACAAAATTAGTTTCTGCTGCATAATTTGAGTAGAAATAAAGATATAATCCTAGAAAATTGGAAAATATACCATATAAGCCAATAGTAGAATATTTCTTTAAATAAGACAAAACTAGGCTTCAGTAATTAATGCAAACTTTACAGTAATTTTGGCACAAAATAATTACTCCTTGAAGTATTCTCAGCTTAACTGAATAGAAAAATCAAGAAGAGAATGATGCATGTGTGTGCTGTATTGATTCTGTCTATAGCTATAGCCCCAAATATTTTGACATGTGCATTCCTGCAATATCTGAAGCTCTGTGCCATTTGTAATCATAATTCCCCTGCTGAGGTTTCAGTTGGGGCTGATGCCAGTCTGTCCTTGAGGTCAAAAGAAAAGGAATTTATGTATTTTAATTAGCCCAAACTTGAGCATTGTGTAGATGACTTTGACTTAAGCCTTAATGTTTCCAAAGATAGATGCATCCCTTTAAAAAACCAGCTATTTTCACATGTTTGATTAATATTCAGTATTTTGAAAAGGTGCAGTTGGTGTAGAAGAAATAGAATCATGCTTATTTAAATTTTCTTTAAAGTACTTACCAAGGCTTATTTGTTTTAACCCTGTGGATCACCTACCAGCTTTCCTGCTATAAGTATATTTTCATCTAAGTGTGGTACTTTTGGATTCTTCTTGGCAGACTATCCATAGGAAAAATTTTGCTTCTATTGACCATGAATATGTACAAAGTGAATCATAAATAGTAGCATCTTACTAAGAAAATTTTCTGTCTTGAGACACAGAGACATCTGAAAGAAGCTTCTACACTGTAAACATTTCACTCCAGAAAATACTAAATGTTTTTCCTTTAGCAATTGCATTGGTTCTATAATGATACATAACCTCATTTTTTTCATCACTCATAAATAAATATCATTTTCTTCATTTTAGCTAACATTGAATGAACTAGGCTGCTCTCCTTCTCCTTCTTTTTCTTCTTTTAATGAACCAGCATAATGGGTTGCATAGGCAAAGTATGCCTTTCTCACCAAAGCCTTCTGAGGCCAGAAAAGTGAACATGCAAATCATGTGCAGGTTTTAGAAGGAAGAGCTACCTTTTGGTGCTTAGAGAGTTACTTTACAACTATCTGATCATGTTCCCTGCTCTCCACTGGTTGGGGAATCTTTGCCATTTACAAAATCTGACACATTGGATGCACACAATAAATTTCATCCTGTATGCTGCATTTACCTGAATTTCATAGAACAGGGTAAGAGGCAGAAAAGATAGAGCAAGAGTGAGAAAGGGAGAGATAAGGACAGAGCCCTATCCTAAAAAAATAATAGCAGGTCGTAGGTAAAAGTCATGCAAACATGGAATAGCGCTTCCATAGCACAGCGCAAATATGCTTTGCTTACTGAACCATGAGAATCAGGCAATACTAAAATAAGGAGACTGATCAATAAGAATAAGAACAGTACTACTATCCTATATTTGTTATAGATTTGCTTCGTGCTAGAAACTGTTCAAAGTACTTTCTATGAACTCTGAATTTCAGCAGTACTATCCAGTAAGGGCTGTGTTATTCCCATTTTAAAGATGAGAGAATGTTAAGTACAAAGCGATTAGATTATCCAAGATCAAGGAGTTAAAGGGCTAAAGCAATAAAATTAGGCAGTCTGGCCTCGAGAGCACACAGGATGACTTAGTTTAAGCAAAGGTCAAAATAAATCGCAGATAAACACCCCTAAAATCTCTAAAATCTTTAATTATAATTTTGTTGTGTGAAATATTTTTGTTGTAGAAATTGCATGTCTAATTTTTTAGTTTAAATTGCTTTTCCAAAAACTATGCATAATCATAAGCCTACAGCTTGTAGGATTTCTTGAATTTCAAGAGGTTTGTCTTTTAAAATACATAACTGTTCTGCAGATGCAAGTTGTTTTATCTGTTGTTGATTTCTCTTTTTTAATGAGATGCTGAGTGTTTGCTTGAGCTATTTATAATGGGAAGGTCTGAGAAACTGGAAGTGACACTCCTTAGCATTCCTTTGCTCTGAGACTCTCCCCAGTCACAGGGTTTTACATGGAAAGTGATGGGAAAGAAGAAATGCAGGTAAATGGAGCTGTCACTGGTAAAGCCACTTTTGTTGGGGAGTAAATGCATAAAGAGTTTCACTAGAGTGTCACCACCCGTTCTTCAAAAAGGGAACTGAAGAAAAACAGATGGAAAACAAGAAACCAGTTACAAAATATGTTTTATGTGTGGGATAAAAAATGGTAAAATAGGGTAGCACTGATCTACGAGTACTTTCTCCTTACTAGCCCATTCTGTTAGGTTATCCGCATCATGTGATCTAAAAAAAAATAGGAACTTTGACCACTTGAAAAGTAGAAGTGGAAACAGATGAGTTCATAACTTTTATAGGCTAAAGCTAAGCAAACATAGGCATGATGGCTCTACTGCCAATATGGCAGCCATTGGCTGAGCCTGGGTGATTTACATTTAAACTAATTACAATTAAATAAAATTAAAAATCCACTTGCTCAGTCACACTATCCTTTTTTTTTTCATTGCTCGCTTTCACTGTTATGGGAAGTTTTTGTAGGTTTGTAGTCCTGGCTAACAGATCAAACTGGAATCTCATGTCCAAGCTTGCTGGCTAGCTTCACCACTTACTAGCAGTGCAGCCTTGAATGACATCATCTTGGGCATCATTTCTTTTCTCTTTCTTTCTTTCTTTCTTTCTTTCTTTCTTTCTTTCTTTCAGTTTTTTAAGAGAGAGGGACAGTGAGAAAGAGAGAGAGAGAGAGAGAGAATCAATTTTAATTAGTTTTTCAGCTGGTTTTCATTGCTCCGATACTTTGCTGCATATGTGGTGCTGGGGTATGAACTTGTGTCTTCGTGCTTGCCAAGCAAGTGCTGGAACTGCTGAGCCAATGCTCCATCCCTGAATGTCATTTCTTTCTCTGCAAAATGGGGTTGGTATAGTACCCATGTTACATGGTTGTCATATGAATTCAATGAAATATACATAATGTTCTTAGAATACTATGTGGCTCAAACAGAGGGCAAAATAAATCACAGCAATTATGATGACAGCCTGGGCATGTATTTAGAGCCATTAAATTAAATATCATTATAAAGGGATCAATTGTACATCCTGGGAATCAGATCAATAAGATAATAGGCCCCTATAACATTTAATCATAATGCATTATCACTTCCATGTATTCACATAGATTTTGTTCATTTTCAAAAGGAATTTGGGACCATTAAACTTCTTTTTAAAGCACAAGGCACAGAACTGAAAATGATTAGCCTAATTTTAAGCAGATAAAACCAGAATTGATGATGGAAATGGGATCATGTGGAAGACCAATGGTAAAAGATGCTATAACAATTACATAGAAGCACATCTAAGCTGAGAAATCTAGTAGTCATGACCTAAGGAACACATCTATTCAGGCATGATCTTTTTAATTTTTTAAAAAATCAGATGAAGATCCAAATAGATGTAGGAAAAATTTCAGAGTTGCTTCCATGAATAATGTGAATTTCCATGAGAAACATAAACATAATTGTGGGAAAATGTTCTGTTACACATAGCTATTTTAAAAGTTTACAATTATTTATGTGAGAAAGCAGATATAATCAATAAGACCTACTAATCATAGAGAATAAAGTGACCTGAAATTCGCTTAGGGAAATCTGAAGTGCTTGCTTAGAGGTGAGGCACTGGTATGACTGTGTGGCATTAACCTAACCTCTTCATTCAATTGCCAACTGAGCGACTTGGAAAACTAGTCAATCTGTCCGTACTTCAGTTTTCCATCTGTAAAATGGATATAATTGAAAACACTTATGTGGGTTTGGTGAGAGGAATAAATCAATAGGTACTTTAAAAGTAGAGTGCATGATGCTCGGTGGATAGGTAATATACATTGTCCTCATTACTGAAAAAGAACATCGGAGTGGCTGGTTGTGATGCTACAGAATTCTCCCAATTCCTCTCTTCCTCCTTTTCTTTCCTGCAAATCTGACATAGGGTGTAGAGTATCTTGTCAAGTATCTTAATTGCAAAGATTATCACAGTGTAAAAATACACAATACAAAATTTAAGTATAAATATAAGAATTTATGATGTCCAGTTTTACTTTCTGCTTATTTCCTAAAATGCTATATAGTATACTCATGTGTTTTGATGAAGTTTCCAGAGGGTATAACATTATGTTTCTTTTGTTGTTGTTGTTTAGCATTTATTTTTGTTTGGGCACTCTCTGTGGTGAATCTCTGCATAGTTTCCAAATTCAGGGAGAAGAGAAAGAGTGAGAATATGCGCTAATGGAAATTGCATAGAGAAACCTGAGTAAATCTAGTAATTATGTGCCATCTGTGGTAAGGAAATTAGATCGTGCACTTAAAATGATTCAATCATTAAATATGTATCTATTAAATCATTTGTAATAGCTTTAGTACATGACTTTAGGATTCAAAGGCACCCACACCATGATTACCCTTGAAGCTTCATTGACAATGACTTCCAGAGTCAGCTATGTTTTTTTAAATTTTTTAAGAAATTGAGTTATTGTACAATCATACATGCATATAAAGTAACAATATGATATGTATTTGTTCTTAAACCAGAACTACCCCCACATCACCCACACCCCAATTTCTCAATTCTTCTATATTTTCACCCCTACACATGATATAAATATTTAGACAGTGAATTTTCCAGAGCTACATGATTGCATAAGTATTATTTGGATTCTCAGGGCAGTAAAGTATGTTACATTGTGAATTGTCTCCCTACATCCCTCCCTATTCTCCCTCCTTCTCCCCTCCTTCATGGTTATCCCCCTCTCCCTCCTGCTACATATCTATGGTTTCCCTAAATTATGTGTTGCTTCCTCTTCGCAGTGTATAATGTGTCTAATACATGAGTTTTACAGCCTGTCACCCAAGCCTGAATTTGGCTCCAGCCTCCACAAATGAGGGAAAACTTTCAGCCCCTGACACTCTGGGTTTGGCTAACTTCACTCAGCGTGTTTTCTTCCATTGCCATCCCTTTACCTTCAAAGGCCACAATATCCATTTTTCTAATTGCTGAGTAGAATTCTATTGTATGTATGTATATATACCACAGAGTCAGCTATTTTACTGCCTGAACACGCTTTGCCCCAAACCTCAGGGTAAATTAATTAATTGAAAATATAATGTCAGCTTCAACTACTACGTACAACTTTATCACTGCAGCATGGCATGGGGGGCAGATGCAGGTGGGAGGGGGAAGTGTTGTGAAAAGCTGACAATAAGCTCAAACGGTCAAAATCCTACCTGTAGGAGATGCCAGATTATGTGATATTACGGCAGAGGGCAGCCCCTCTGCAGCACAGCTGGAGAGGACAAAAGACTGGTTAGTCAAATGAATTAAAAAAGATAAATGACATTAGATTCCAGAGAGGTGCTAACATTTTATTAACACTATAACGTACTTTTGCATTTCAGTGTGTATTCATTCATTGCACTTTTTTTGTTGTTGCTGGTGGTAATCACTTAGGGATGAACATTTGGAGTTTAGCTTTGGGAAAGAATATAGTTCTCAAGTGATCAATTTAGGGAATGGTATTATGCTCATAAAACACAGACTTGTTTTGACTTGATTCACTTGAATGATTTACTTTAAAAGTCATTCTCACTGATCATGTCCAAATGTTTACTTTCTAAATCTGTGAGTTAGCCATTCAGATGTATTTTATTACTTTTTAAGTTAGGTGTTCTGAGGAATATGTTGAAAATAAAAATATTATACAGTAAGGTAAAGGAAGGGAAATAGGGGCAGGGAGGCAGGGAAGGAAGAGACTTAAATGATATAAATTATGTTTCATGCACCTATGATTAATGTCTGAATGAATCCAGTTATTACATACAACTATAATGCACTCAAAAATAAAACTACAGAAAGTTTAAATGAATGCTAGTAGTTCTCTTTCTGACTTTCTCTTCTTCCATTTATTGAGTTTATTCTTAAAGAATAATGTGTATAATATCCTTTGAAGCTCCATTTTAACTTTTTTGGACCTCCTTTTTAAAACCAAATGGACAAAGTTGTATCTTTATAATTCTTACATCCACAGATTGCCTGCTGTATGGTTTTGCCTATTCTGCAATTTATTTTCTCCAGTTCAGTCAAAATTTGTATTAAGAAAGATCCCTTCAAAAAGTAATTTTAAGGAAAAAGTTCTCCTTAAGCTAATACAGTTCTTATTTTGTCTACTTTCAACTTCTGCTCTTTTTCTACTATATTCTCAAATTTGCAGACTTAGTTAATTTTAGACCCTATTGTTGTCAAATTTTATGTCCTATTAAGTAGTATACCAGATCACTGCACACCTACCAAACAGTTCAAACAGGGTATTTCCATAATCAAAATAAAGAGAAATTTGAAAATTCATTAACACATGGGCAATGAAAATGAATCCAATTGTCTGTTATATGGTTCCGCATAATGAAAATATAAAATAATATTAACACTGAAATAGCATAGAATATCTTTTAGGTCATATTTTTCACCTTCCACTTTATGGCATTGACAAACTTTGTCCAAATTAGTGGAAATAGTAAAACATCTGTTTGTAATATCAGTGGAGACATTTTTATGTTTATAGAAAACAAGTAACTGAATTATATTAAAATTGAAAGTTCACACATAGACACACATATAGCGGCATCAAATAAAGTACACACAAAATTTCAACAACCCCTGCCAGAAGTCATAGCAGAGACCACTGAAACTATGTTACAAACTTCTTTTTCTTTCATTCATTCATTCATTCTTTCTTTCTTTCTTTCTTTCTTTTTCCTTTTTTTTTTTCTGTACTAGAGATTTTACTCAGGAGTGTTTTCCAAGTAAGCTACAGCCCCAGTCCTTTTTTCCTCCCCTATTGGTTCTTTTTGTTATACATGAGAATTGAAAATATAATGACACAATTATAAAAGCATGGAATATGATTTATTCTGATTCATCCCCAGTAATTCCCAGTATCCCTCCCACCTCCTGTTCTCTTCCCTCTATCCTACTAATCTTTTATTATTTACTATTAGTTTTCTTTTTAATTAGTGTCTTGTGAATATATGTAGTATATTCATATATGTACATAGAAAAGTTAGGTCTGATTAGTTCCATAAAAATTCCCTCTTCTGTCCCTCCCTCCTCCCTTTCATTCCCTGTTTTTCTAAATCTGTAATCTTTCTTCTATTCTTTCTGCTGATTTCCCCACCCCTCATTTTGGACTAACATCCACATATCAGAGAAAAACATTTGATCTGTAACTTTTTGGAATTGGCTTATTTCCCCTGGCATGATAGTGTCTAGATCTGAGACAGGGTCTCACTAAGTTCCTTAGGTAAGTATCTCGAGATAAATTGGTGAGGCTGGCCTCGAACTGCTAATTCTGCTGTCTCAGCCTCCAGAATTGCTAGTATTAGAGGCATGACAGGCATGTGCCACCTGGCTTGCAAAACTTCTCTTTTGGGGGGGTCCTGGGGATTGAACCTAGGTGTATTTAACCACTGAGGAAGACCCCCATTCTCTCTTTTTTAAAATTTTATTTTATTCTATTTCTTTTGAGACAGAGTCTCAGTAAGTTGCTTAGGGCCTAGTTAAGTCACTGAGGTTACATTTGAACTTGGATCCTCCTGCCTAAGACTCCCAAGTTGCTGGAATGAAAGATGTGTGCCACCATACCTGGCTATATTTTGCAAACTTTTAATCAAGCAAATTTTCAATCATTAAATTATATATATTCTGAGAAAGAGATTTGTCATTAATTTTCAATTAATTTGTTTATCAGAGTGAGTTTTCCCGTATTTACATATACTTACCTTCTCTGTCCCTGATTTATATAGCAGATATGTATGGGCTATATTCAGGAAATTTATTTGGGGCTCACTTCCCTAATAATAAACCCCACCTTTAGTTCAGCCTGAAGCAAATTGCTGAGGGTGACCAACATGGAGGTGAATAGTTGCTATTCACTGACAGCTAAAGTAAAAGTGCATTTTCTAATAAAACTTCAGAAAGCAATTCTTACGAAGGAAAACTTTTTTTATTGATATAAGGCCAAAGGTGAATTTTTGGAGAACTTAGATAAAACTCGCTTGGACACTTTTGAATTACAGGCTAGGAAGGATCGGAGGACTGAAGGAGGTGACCCCTACTGAATCATATGATTCCAACAGTTTCTTATGCTTGCAAAATTAAAAAAATATGCCCTGTGATATAAACCTTAAACTTAGAATATTACCCTCATCACTGTATTGAGAAAAATGTATTAAGAGCAAAAGAAATCCATGTTCACATTTATTAAGCTGGGAGAGTTTTGAAATTCATGCCTGGGTGAACAACTTAGAAGGATTTTGTCTGCCTTCTCAGACAGATCTTTCTGTTACCAGACTCCATTAGGACTCAGAAACTTAAGGTTAATCAAAGGTTTAAATGTAAATAGCATGTTTAGTGTAAACATTTTATCCAGACCTCATGGAGTTTTTAAATTCACTTTCTTTATTCATGCCTATAAATCATTCCCTTTCCTTTTTCACATTTTGAAGATAAAATAGGTAAATTAAAGCAACATTTTACTTAAGGATCTTAAACAGGACTAATTAGATGGGGAAGTGTAAGTTTAAGCATATCAGAAAAAAATCAGCTTTAGCTGAATCTGATTTTTCTCCTTTGTTGACACTGTGAGTTAGAAGTCAAATTTACATTATTAGAATTGCTCTAACTCAGAACTCATGCCTGTACATGAAACATTGAGTCATTTTCAGGGCTGGAGAGGCGGCTCAGCTAAGAGGTAGAGCTCTTGCTTGGCATGTGGGAGGACCCAGGTTGAAACCTCAGCACCACATACACAACTAAGTGTCAGAAAACAAAAAACAGATGAAAAAATAAATAAAATCAAATAATTTTTTTAAAAAAGCATATTTGAAGGTTACCTAATCAGAAAGCAATATTCTTAAGCATTTTTGTAAGATATTTTTTTTTAAAGAGAGAGAGACAGTAAGAGAGAGAGAAAGAGAGAATCAATTTTATTTGGTTTTTCATGTGCCTTTCATTGTCCTGACACTTCACTGTGTACGTGGTGTTGTGGTTTGAATCTGCGTCCTCACACATGCCAGGCAAGCCCTGTAACTGCTGAGCCACTGTACAGCCCCTTGATAGAGAATTTGATTATATAATAACTTTTCTAAATTTTAACTCTAGTCTCATACTCGTAATAAGAGTAATATTTTTTTAAATGAGGCATCAGGAAGCATGGCTACTTACACCACCACCTACAGGAGATAGGGAAAAATGTAGCAAAAATAATTTGATAATTTTGAGCTTCTCATTTGCATTAAAAAAAGTGTTAGGATGATAATTCCTGCCTTTACAGTGATTTTGAAAGAAATGCATTATATTTACTTGATGGAAAATAGGTGACAATCTCCTTTTCTGCTGATAAATGTGTGAAAATGTGTTTTACTCTCCATAGCAAAATAGCAAACTTCTTACCTCCTCTGGACTTTCACAGAAATCAAGTCCATCATCTTTCTGTGGGTTCTTATAATATATACCATTCTTCAATTAACCATTGTGGTCAAAACAAGTCAAGGTAAATAGCCAACAATACCTTCCATTGACAAGGTCAACCACAAGGTCGAAGTTTTGTAGGAGGTGTGGCACTTACAGATTATTCATAAAGCAGTAAAATAGGAAGATAACAAATGCTTTAAGTCATTTTAGAAGCAGGTATTAAAGAACTGTGCTGCTATAAGAAAGTATATCAAATTGCTTTTTCATTCAGTATGACAATTGAATTATGGACACTATTCTGGGAAACTCGTTCTGTTTGTAAAATTCAACATGGATCTTTTATTCCTGATATTTGGCTTGTTTCCACACATGTGAGTGTCTAGTGAAGTATCTTCAATTACAAGTTAATAATTAATACTTTTAATAGATTCTCACTCTTTAAGATCCGTTTTTTTCTCATTTAATTTTTCATTTCTTTTTCTTTCTTTTCTATTTTAGAAAGAGAGGGAGAGAGTGAGAGAGAAAGAGAATTAATTTTATTTAGTTGTTTTATGTGGCTTTCATTGCTCTGATTCTTTGTTGCATATATGGTGCTGGGGTTTGAACCCCCGTCCTCCTGCATTCCAAGCAAGCACCATAGCCACTGAGCCACAGCTCCAGCCCCCTTTCATACATTTTAAAATTTTTTTCTTTTTAAAGAGAGTAGGACAGAGAGAGAGAGAGAGAGAGAAAGAGAAAGAGAGAGTGAATAAATTTTTATTGAATTTTTCACATGGCTTTCATTGCTCTAGCACTTAGTTGTGTACGTAGGTGCTGTGGTTTGAACCCGTGTATTTGTGCATGCTGGGCAAGTGCTGTAACTGTAGAGCCACCGCTCCAGTCCTTTCATAGATTTTTAAATCAGACACTTTACATCGGACTTTGTGAGAACCATGTAATGTTAACCACAGAAGAACTAGGTGGTGGGGCATAAGGGGATTGTCTGAAAAGTTTTCAAAAATGTATAATAAAATGCATTTTTCTTTCAGAAATGCCTTTATAGACAACTTTACAGTCATTAGCTATTGAAGCACTGCAATATTTCAAATCTGTAAACATGATTAATTTTCTTAAAATTTATGTTTGAGTCTATATTCAAAGAAATTCACAGACCAAATATAGAAGCATGAAAGATGAAAACACTATCCTTACACTCTAATGCTTTCTTATGGTGTACTTTTTCAATAACAATGTCATTTAAATCAATAAGAAATAATAACTATTTTAGTAAATCATTCTTGCATTTTAATTACATAAATATCATTATATACTCACTAATGTTATCACACCCTATAATTTATTCAGGCATCAGGTGACTAGCAACTAAACTGTCAGCACTAAACTATTTCATTGAAAACAATAGTTACAGTTTCAAAACTATGAAGTTTTCTATTGAAGGTTGTGATTACATGTGGATTATAGCTGGAGAACAGTGTCTTTCATCAAAACAAAGCTACCGAATTTTATCAGATGTCAACATTTTCATTATTCCTTACATAACAATAAGAGGGACCTGCTTTGTAAATTTCTCTAGTTTGCTCCCTCTTCATTATATTGAATTGTACGTGTATATTTTATTTAAATTTTATGTGTATATGTTTCCACAAGGCATTGTTTTAAATTAGATAAATGCTAATGAAAATAAACTTACTTAATCAGCAATAAAGAAAAAGAAAAATAAATCTACTTCCATCTCTCAGGCTTGATTACATTTTGTGCATGTAAAACACATACACAAAATAAAAATCAGTCAGTTTACCAAAGAAAGGAGCACCAATTTCATCTCATAGAAATAATAATCCTGTTTTTTTTTTTTTTTTTTAAAGAAAGAGGGACAGTGAGAGAGACAGAGAAAGGGAGAAACAACTTTATTTAGTTTTTCACATGGCCTTAGTTGCTCTAACACTTAGTTGTGTACGTGGTGCTGGGGTTTGAACCCGGGTCCTCGCGCTTGCCAGGTAAGCGCCGAAACCACTGAGCCACCGCTCCAGCCCCAATCCTGTTGTTTTTTTAAGTAGGCTTATTATTGCTTGACTTGTATTCTGACACGTTAATATAGAAGATGCCCCAACTTTCTTTATAACTCCATTGCTCTCCTAGAAAGACTAAAGAGCAGCATTCGTGAAATATATGTCTGAACTTAAAATCTGGTACTTTCAGGTTGTCCTGCTATTTACTGTGCCCTGCATACAATTCCGGCTAAATAAATTTTGTACAGATGAAGCATTAAATTTGTGTTTTATTTGATAAATACATTAAATATGTGACTTCGGATAAGTTCTTTCTTTACAAAAGAAAATTTCTCTTACCTTGAGATTGTCCAAAAACATAAAATAATTATAATTAAAACACTAAAAGTAACACATTTCTTCACTATTATACAAAGCATTTTCCTACAAATCTTTCTATTCAATTCAAAGCATATAAAGAGTGCAAAATTTCAATAAAAAAACAAAAAATATGGACATAGGGTAATAATTATCTGAATTTAATTTAATATATGTGATATATGGGAAAGGAGAGTATGATGAGTATATAGAGCGAGCTATTTTATTTTGCCTTATTTTTTGCATAAATTCCATATATTTATTGTGTTCTACCATTGTCCAGAATGTACCTCAAGGGAGGGTCTCATTCTGGTGATAAGGTTGAGAATCAATTTGGCATTAAATAATTTACATGCTGTATAAATGATATTGTAAAAAAAATTCCTGTTACATAGAATTCCATTCTGTTACATTGGAATACATGGTAGTTATAACCTCTTATAAGGAGAATCAGTTCCCATTCCATTGTGAAGTTTTCATCCTGGCTCCGATGTAACTAATTATATCAGTAATTTCAGCTAAATTTTGTAAAAGAATCATACAGAAAGGAAAATCATATGATTAATTTTGAAAAATATAGGTACTTATAGTTATTATTTGGAGATTAGAAAGTTTTCAGAGGTAAAATGTATAATATAGTGCAAGTTCATTTAAAATCCTGATTGGCCAGAAGTATGTTTTACTAAAGGGAAAGGAGATGGCCTGTTTAAATATTGCAACAAAAATGTAACCAGGAGAATTACAAAGGAAAAAAAAAAGAAGTATAATTACAAAAATTGCTGGAATAATTCTTTAAAGAATAAAATATATACAGATGTATTGAATTTCATTTCATTTATTTTTAGAGAGAGAAAAACAGTGAGAAAGAATCAATTCTATTTAGTTTTTAATATGGTTTTCGTTGCTCTGATACTCCATTGTGTACTACTATATCGAATGTTATAATCATAAAAAGACACTCAATGATGAAAAAATACACTTATTCCGAAAGTCACCTAATATCACTTTTGTACCAGTGCCCAGAAAGACTGATTTCAATGTATTTTAAAATTATGTGTTTCTATAGTTACTCTATTATAAGAAGCTTGCATGACACCTAGTGAAATTTTAGGTAGTGTAAAAATGTATATGTACAGTAAGATAGAAGAAAGAAAAGAAGGAAGGAAGGAGATGGAGTAAAGCAGAAAGGAAAAGAGCAGAGCAATGGATGGGACTGAGAAGAAGGGCTGAAAAGAAACGAAAGGCAAAGGATCTGCAAAATCACTATAAGTAAACTAGTTAGAGAATTGTCCACTTCTTGTGCAATTCCACATTGATTTTATTTTAACAAAATTTTATTATGATATTAAATGCAAATGCATTCTATTCTGTGCCCTCGCAAGGTTGTTGAACAAGCTGCAAGATTTCAGAAGTGATATGGATTTCTTAAAATGTAATAAAATGCATTTCCTAAATGGTATCACAGGGAAATCACCTATTAGGCAGAATTGGAATCTTAGTTTTCCAGAAATGCCACTTTAATGGAACTCTCTGGACCCTTCTTCATTTTGTCTCCTCTGATCTGAGTTTGTTTTTCTGCAAAGACTAACATACTGACTGCTAAATATTTTTTGAAGTTTTTTTAATTGTTTTTATACGTATCTTTATGTGTAAACTACTGTAATGAGAAAATTTGTCATGCATGGCATGATACTGACAATCAATACTTGTTGGATGAGTTAACAAAATAGATTTTTTAATGTCCTGAAATTCCATTTGAATGAAACATTTTTCCATTTTGTTTATGATACCTGAGCACCATATGTATACTGCATACACAGGAATTACTGAATCTCCAAGCTCAAAGAGAACGTCTTCTAAGTTTCATATCTGCTTTTTCTCATCAAAGAAATAACTAGATTTCATATCCTTTTTCTGTTAAGAATCAAAATGTGTGAACTCAGCAAACTACCACTTGTTTTATTGTGTAAATAAATACAATCCAGCTATTATGAATTCATAGCCACACTTCATGATGGAATGCCAAGTCTGTGACAGTTGTAACATACACTCTTACAGAGACATAGCATGAATACCCAGGTGATGAGTAACTGTGTTTTATGAGTTTTACTGACATAATAAGTAAAATATGTCAGTCAAATAGGAGCACATAAGACAAACCATGCAACACTTTGTCCCTATCAATCAATAATTACCATGAAAATATTATACAAAAGCATGTTTTACAAGTCTGGCATGGAAAATCTTTGTTAATTCTAGCCCAGTGCAAATTCCACCTCTTTCATTAATTATAAATTCTCACTCTGCCCAGAATCTGTCTCTAAATCCCCTCATAAGTTTTTATCCATGCCTGCATTATATCACTTAACACATTCTTTTGGAGTAGAGTAAAACTATTGGTATATCAGACTTTCACATAACTTGTACCATACTATACTATAAATCCCTAAAAAGTACTGACACTGTTTTATCTTTGCATTTTCCAAACTGTCTAGCAAAATGCCTCATCCATAGGATTTTAATAAATATTTAACTGAATTATAGATCCCAATTGTAAGAGCAGACTTTTGTTAACATATAAAATGTCAAAATCTAGCATAGATTTATTTTGGAATTAAATATTTTAATTATGTTCATATGTGCATTCATTAATTTTAAAGATTAATTCTGTGGTATGGTTACTAAGATACATAACTTCTGGCAACAGAAAAACAATGGACTAGGAATGGTGGGTGGGTGTAATACCATTTATTATATTTTATGCAAATAAACTATTCCAGGCCAACATTCCTCCTGCCCAGTCCAACCAATTATTACAAAAATGTACTGAAGTGACTTCTAAATGTCCAAGGATATTAATTTAGTATCTATTAATGACCAATGTTTAGGATCTTATTACAGTTTCAAGTTAATGCAGAAAACATGCTTAAATTCCCAAATGACCCAATGAAAATGCATACTTGTATATCGATAATTGGTGATGTAATCACTTTACATTCATAATTACTAGATTACAAAGGTGATATGAATCTCTGAAAACAATTTATGGATGGAGTGATTTGAGTAGGAAACAGATTTTAAAATTTTCTTTTGGGTGTTCTTTTGAATATTTCTTCTGAAAATGGACTTGACATTTTTAAAAGCATCACATTTACTATAGGAGCTTGCGAAGCAGGTAACTGAAAAGACAAATTTGGCCGGTGTGACAACACTATAGATTCTATTGGCAGGAAAGGAGGAAGGACCATCTTCTGAACCTGGAGCTCAAACAAAGTTTGTGCTTTGAAGAATTCAGGAGCTGCCACTTAACAAACACACGGTGACAGGAAGGGAGCTCTTGATTCAATGCAATGCAATGGTTTGTGTAGGGGGTCAAGGGCAATCAGTATAGATATTACAGTAAGATTGTGAGTATTTATTAATGAAATACTTATGGTCTATTCATGTAAAATTAAGCATAGGGCTGTTTTATGGTGTGCTTGTTTAGGTAAATGTTGTGTATATGCATGCATCCGTGTATCAGCGTGTATGAGTGTGTGTGTGTGTGTGTGTGTGTGTGTGTGTGTTGGAGAGAGAGAGAGAGAAAACGAGAGACGGAGAGACAATATTTTGTTTTGTATTTTCTTGTTTACAACACTGAGCTCTTGCACACTATGTGGGATAGTTAGGTTTATTTAACTGATGTCAGAGTCCATTTAAGAAAAATGACTACAGGGGCTGGAGTGGTGGCTCAGCGGTTATGCTTGCCCCGCATGCACTAGTATGTGGTTTCAAACCCCAGCGCCACATACACAACTAAGTGTCAGAACAATGAAAGCCACATGAAAAACTAAATAAAAAAATTGTTTCTATCTGTCTCTTTCCTTCACTCTCCCTCTCTTAAAAAAAAAAAAGACTAGAAATGAAGATGTGTGGTAAGACAGAAGGTCAGTTGGTCAACTATAAGAGTTATTCCAGAAGCAGTAATTATACACCTGCACCTTCCACATGCAGTAATTCTTGTTGTCTTCCATATTTGGAGTAGATTTAACATAAGATATAATTCATATACCAACACATAACTGAATCAAGGTATTCTTATTTTAAAATATTTAGACATATAGCATAATGATGTGGGCAATAATGTGAATGCAGTGAGGACAACAACCTTGTTAACAGTGCTAATTAATTCAAATGCACACAGAACCAATATACATTGGATGATACAAACTGATCACAACACAGAAGGCATAACGGACAGTCAGAATCATTTCTGACTGAATGAGAATGTCTAAAATAGAGAAAATTAGGTGGAACAGTCATTCCTTTATTTAAACTTATAGTATAAATAATATATTATATATATATATATATAACATATTATACACACACACACACCATTACCACAACTACCAACACACTGGAATAATAGTGATTACATAGCAAAAGTAGTGTCATCTATTTGATTGGTTAATATAGTGAAAACGTAGAAGAAACTTGAATAATACTTAGAATACTAAAAGTAAGATGAAAACCAGTAAGGAACTCATTTTAGAGTTGAGGATATATTGATTCCACTTTCTAAGTAAGAACCATGATGATCAATATGTAAGGAATTTAATGATGGCAGCATGATAGTGTCATTACTAACACAAGAGACTTTGTTTCTCTCACTGAATATGAATAAAATATTTTATCTAATGATAGTACAGCAATAAAACTTTCCATTTGTTTGAATAACTCAAAGTCAATTTCAACCTTGTTTTAATTAGAAATTAGACAGTTTTAATAATTGTAATATCAAAACATGAAACTTTATTTTTCAAACCTTTGGCATTTTTCATTCTTATGAATATTAGGAAATCTTAATTAACTTGGAGAAAAAGCTGGAAAAGATTATTAGCATGTAGTGATTGACAGGATAATGAAAATTTCTTCTGCACAATTCTGATATATTTAGCCTGCCTTGAGTTTCTCCCCATATCATCTCTTATCTTAGTTTTATTTTTAGTTCAGCTGAATCAACAAAAGAAAACATCCACCAGTGTAAATGGTGAAAAATTTTGATCAGAAAACAAAAGTCACTGAAATTAGAATTATAACTAGAAATGAACTGTTATTGTCCGAAAGAACTGCGTGGATTCTATTAATTTTTTTCTTTTAATATCAACATTTTCCCCTGTATACTTCAGTTTCAATTTATCTTCCAAGAACCTATTACTATATCGTGAAAACATCTCCCATCTTTCAATTCTGGAAATACAGATGAAATTTTTTTTTATTACATGGCTTGGTCACTTACAATCCCACAAATAAAAGTAAATTCTTGAAGCTGTGCCTGTTATATTTTGCAATCCTACAAAATTTGATCCAGTTTTCAGAAAGCAAGTATATTTTTTGTGGAATTAGACATTTGAGCCCAAACGTGCAAATCCTTGCTACTTTAACACCACTGATAACCTGCAACATCTCATGTCCAGTATCTGACATCAACTCAGGCAATTGCTTATTTATGTTTTTGTTGTTACAACCTATTTCCTTGTGATTTCGTATGTTCCTACTGAGTTCATAAGAAAACCAGTATATATTTTTGAGACAAAATCCTTGTATATATATATATATATATATATATATATATATGCATGTACACATATATTTTTAACAATCACAAATAAAAAACCAAAAGATATAAGGAAACAGCAAAATATCTGTATTCTTGATATTTTCCCACATAAGTTAACAGGTGAAAATATAGATGCAGTATAGAGTGTTGTTGAAGTTGAGAAAAAATCAGTACTTTTATTTATACTTGGGGAGAGAGTAATGAAATACTTAACAATGTGTCATAGATAAATATGTATGATTACTGATCTAACAGTCCAAATGGAGAATGCAATTAAAGAAAGAGATAAATACTCAAATGTATATTCACTAACATATATTACACCATTCTAGGTTATTGCAAAAAATAAAAATAAATGCAATTATTTTTGGCATTGTCAAATAAATTACAATATAATGATGTAGGCTTAAAGAGATTTCCTGGTTTTTGATATGAAATTCTCAAAAATTAAAAAAGGTAATGTAATTTATTTAGTCTATAATAATATTGACTGATATTTACTTTGTGTGAGGCCTTCTGTTTGGGGCCAGAAGACAAAATGGTGAATATAAAAAGTTCCTTCATTCAATGAACTCACAGTTAACAAGAGGAGAATTACATTAAACACACACACCACCACCACCACCACCACCACAACAGGGTTATTTTAAATATTAAAAAGAACAGTACCTGATATGCTAGGAGGGAGAGAACTGGGGAGTTATTAAGATGAGGGAAGGAAAGAAGGTGGATGTATTTATAACTAAAATGAAATTTTTCATCTTGAAATCAAAGTAAGCTAATACTAAAATCAGAGGTAAGTGTAACATGATGTTATTTTAAAACAGAAAAGGAAATGTATACATGTAAGAACAACATAAAAAAACCTTCCAAAGCCCAGTTCATCTGTGCATCCCACACACACAAAAAAAACAAACTACAGTCAAATCTTCACTTCAATTTCAAAGAGTGGCATCCAAGAACATGTCAGAACAAACAGAATCTCTCAGTGAGCATTCTATCATTTGGTATCTGCAAATTCTATTAAATATTTTCCTTATATTATTTGGATTTGATATCTGTGTGTGGGGGTTGAATATGAGTAGTTTAGAGATATTGGAAATTGCAACAACTTCTAAAACTTTATAGGCAAATCAAGTTCTGGTTCACATTTTAACAGTAGACTTGGGAGTCATAGTTCTTAGGTTCTCTTAAGCTCTCTGCACCATGTAGTGCTGGCTTCAAGCACAAAGAAAACAATTAAAAGTCTGCAGAAGTAATTCAGGATAGGTGTGCTGTGTTGGAGGATGTGGATTCTGAAGCCCATCTCTTTGTCTTCTATGAAGTGGCACAAGCTATAATTCCCCAGCAATCTTGGTTTAGTAAATTAACAGTAGGATTCTGTCTGCATTAACACAATTGCAATCCAAGCCTCATTATGACTATTCATAGCAACACTAGCCATTTATTTGAGTAATGCTGGCTGTATATATTCACACTAAAATCCTTGTTTGATTAAGATTCACATTGATATCTACCCACTGATTGTGTGCAAAGTTTCTCATCTAAATTGATTGTTTTTTTTTTCCTCCTCTTTTCTTTTCATTATTGTGCCTGTGAATGGTTGAATTGAAGAAAGATATTTGTGTGTTTGGAAAACAGTAGTTTCCATACTTACATTTAAAACATAGTTTTTAGAAAATATTCATAGAAATGTAGTGAACAAATATATGTTTAATTAGTCCATAAGACAAAACTATGCAATACACAAGGAAAAAATATTGATTTAAGTTTGACAGTTCTGCCTGATTAAGTAATGGGCTGGGTCTTCAATGGCACAAGGCCCAGGGCATTATATGCCATTGCCTCTAATTCATTAAGACACTTTCAATTGTTTTCTCAAGTGGCCTCACGCAGCCCCTAAGGAAATGCATGCTATAACTAACAGGAACTAGATCCATCACTGCTAGATAAAATCTTTTAATTTCCCCAATACCCCTGCAAACCTTTGGGAAAAGACCTGTGTCCAAAATGGGCTAGAGGAAAATCCTGATTGAATAAAAAGATTATATTCTTTTGAAAAAGTATTTCTAAAACTTGATTACTTAACACAGGGTAAAGATAAATGGCCTCAAAATTTGAGTACTTTAACCCCACTTGACTTTATCTAATTATTCAGTGTGGGTGTTACTCGAATGGCTCCTTCCAACTGCGGTTCAGCCTCTTATGAGATGTTAGAGTCTTTTTAGTTCCTCTGGGAGATGAGGAGGAAGAAGAACAGCATTATGGTGTTGTTGGTTTGCTCATTTGTGGTCCAGTGTTCCACCAGCATCATGCTACTGTTTTCTTTCAAGGAGTGGAGGAAAATATGGTCTAGTGGAGCCCAATCTTCAGTTGTTTTGACATGATAAGCTTCACATTCTTTGGATTAGGAAACTTACACTTGTATTTTAATCGATATTCTGGGAAAAATTTTAGCACAAAAAAATACAAAATATAAAATCCCTCCTTTAAAATACCTTTTTACTAAAGTCAGTGTTTAAATTGCAAAGCTTCTTAATGGTTAATAATAATGTGACTTATGCTTTTCAGCAGCAACAAACTCTGTTTGCAACTAATTGTATATAGGTGCCCTTTGGCGATTTAATAATAATTTTATAAATCTCATGTGTTTCACATGAAAACAGCTCCTAGGTTTACTGATATAAGTATTCTTGGCACTGCAGAGATTTTGTGATTTTGCACAGTTGATTATGATTATTTATAATGGTAGAGTAGGTAATGACTATAAAAATTCACACTATAAGCTCTAAAATTCCTAGTGCTTAGTTTTATTGTACATAATTTTGCTTACTATATCATTAAATCTATTTAGGTAATGAAGCAAAATATTTTTTGCAGCATGGTGGGAAAGTAGAAAAATACATTTAAAATAATGCATGACTGAATGTTTTGTATGCTTCTTATGCATTTCTTTAATAAAAACATACACTTGGATCAAAGGTAGAATACACAGATGTTTAGAAGCTATTTCAAATGCAGATAGTACAACTGTAATTCAGATTTATTATCTTGACAGAGAAGTGAGACACTTAAATTATCCCCCATTCCTAGGCTCAGTTTATCATAGAAAAGAACATTAATTTGTCCCTATTTTGATGAGTGTTGATTGTGCACTGTCATGTGTCAGCTTATAATTTAGGCCTTGAGAGGAGTACAGACTTGACTCAAAATTAGACCTTCCCTTTTGAATAGCTTACATAGAGGAATAAAAATAATATGTAATACCTCAGATGCATTCCAGGGTACAATATGATGCTTTAATATGGGAAATGTAGAAAAATAAATCAAGAGTTAAGGAGGAAAAGGTTGGGGAAGTTAAGGACAATTTAAAGTCTGAGGTAATAGGAGAAGGAAATAAAGAAATCAGGTAAATGATGCTAGTAATCTTGTGTAGAACAAGAGGCTTGACTTAGGAGACAAAATTAATGCAAAGAAAATGTTTGTAAAGGACATTGAAACAAGACTTAAGGAATGTTAGGATGGCACCTCTGAATTTAAGGGGATGGTGGGCTGGGTACTAAGGTCAAAGTCTATTAGCAGAGATGAATCAGCGGAGCTGATGTGGTTGGAAATAGTCTGACTCTCATATTCAGACTTGATCATTGGCAAGGTCAGAACTGTTTGCATGGAAATTGGCTATGGTTTAACATCCTCTGCAGGGACTTTGGAACTCAAGGCTCTTACATGTATTATATATTTCATTATCACTGTTCTTATCCTGACATCTAAACTTCTAAAAGCATGATTGGGAAGAAAAACTTTGTAGTCAGACGTGTATCGCATTCCCCCATCACTTGTTGATAGTACACAGAAGTGCCCCTTTTCTGAGATTACATGTTGCCACGGTCGGTCATCATCTGAAAATTTAAAAAAATGGAAAATTTCAAATATAAACAATTCAAATTTTTAAATTGTGCCATTCTGAGATGTGATGGAATCTCTCACTATCAGCCTTGTTCCACCAAGGACACAAGTCATCATTTTCCATCATATATATATGCAGTAAGCATTCCACGCCTCTCAGTCACCGGGTAGCCCTCTCAGCTATCAGATTAACTCTCACAGTAACACATTCCACTAACTCTTATTATACTTAATGAAGGTCTCAAAACACAAAAATAGCTATGCTGGCAGTTCAGATATGACATAGAGAAGCTAAAGTGCTTCCTATCAGTGAAAAACTGAAATTTCTCAACTATTTGAATAGGAAAAAAATTATGCTGAAGTTAAGTTTCTAATATCTACAATAAGAATGAGTCTCATATCTATGAAATTGTGAGGAAGGAAAAAGAAATTCATGCTGGCTTTTCTGTTGTACTTCAAACTCTAAATACATATATATTATATGCATTATATGTTAATATATATGTATTATATGTATATATTATGTATGTATGCATTACATATGTATATACATATATATGTATATATGTACATATTATTACATAGTAGATAGCTGATAAAGGAAAATCTACTAACATTTTGTAAAAAAGCAAGACCACATTCACATAACTTTTATTGTAGTGTATTTTCATACTTATTCTATTTTATTATTATTCTCACTATGCCTAATCTGCAAATTAAACTTATTCATAAGTACATGTATATAGGAAAAATCATATAATGATACTCTTCATGGTTTCAGACATGCACTGAGGGTCTTGAAAACTATCCCCTATATGTAAGGGGTAGAGTACTTTAATTTTGACATTTCTTTTTTCTAAATCTAAAATTATGTTTAAATAAAACTGAGAACTCCTCGTTTGCCAAGATTGTTGTTAGCAGTAAGTGGAATACGTCAGTGGAGGTAGGAATCTGAAACAATAGAAACAGAATAAATCTGGCCTAATTCATTCCATTAACCCCTATTTCCCTGGAAAGATCCGGTTTTCTTCATTCCTTCTACCTGCACTTCATTTGTTTTTTGGAATCATGGAAGAATGGCTATGTGTAAAAGAGATGGTAAAGGATTTCTCTGCCTTATATCACAGTATAGCAAACACAGTATAGCAAAGAAAGACTGAATCCAAAGCAAAGCTCCTAGTAATCTTACTCAGGATTTAGGAGAAATTGAATACAGAAGAAATGTTCATAGACATGTAAAAGAAAGATATGTCCTTGTCCTAGAAAGGACAAATCATGGCAATGGATGTAACAGAATATAATTAGGTATGGAGGAAGTGGTGCACTGACAAAAGCTTAGGAGACCTTGGTGCCCATTTGAGTGGAATTATGGACTGATACTTCTCAGGAAGAAGAACATTAAAATTGGAGATGGATGATCCAAAAAATTGGAGGGGGGATGGAGAACTATGGAGAATATTTGTAAAAATATAATTTCTTTAATATTGAAAAAACTTCAGGATAGTATTATTTATATTTTAGCTTCCTTTTCCTCTTTTATACTGTTTACACATCTGTTAAAACTGGTGTAATATTACCTGTTGAACTGAACAATCAGAGGTGATCATGCAATACCCCCAGTACAGTGCCTGAAATAGATTGAAATTTTTAAATAATGATAGCCATTATAACCATTCTTGTTACTTTTTACTTAAGAAATACAGAACCTGAGAGTTAGGAAGTTTTTTGCTTTGTGTGCGTGTTAGTATGTTTCGGTACCAGGAATTGAACCTACTGGTACTTAAATACTGAACTGCATTCCCAACCCCTCTCCCTTTTTTTTTTTTTTTTTTGAGACAGGATCTAATGAAGTTACACAGGACCTTACTAAGTTGCTGAGGGTGGCTTTGAACTTGCCATCCTCCTGCCCTCCTACCTCAATATCCTGAGTCACTAGGATTACAAGAGTGTGCCACTGTGCCTAGTGGGTTAGAAAGATTTTATAATCCAATATCATAATATAAATGATTATCAGAGTCAGTACCACAACATGAACATGTTTTTGGTACAATAACTGCACCCTTTCGGTTTTATTGTATTTATTTTGTGCTATCCCCTGACTCTCTCAAAGGATTTAGTCTTCGGAACTGTATACTAAAGGAACATTACTCAGTGAAAGAGAATATGTTTTTGCTTAATAGCCATTAAATAATTTCTAGTGGGCAATTCAGCTTTCTGTGATCTTTTTAAATCTTAAAAAAATTATATAATTCATAATCTTACTGAGAAATGGTAATCCTGTTAATGATGCTTGCAATAGCTACTACTTTTTTTGGTCAGTTTAATGAAATGCATGATTTTATGTTGTTTTTCTCTGAAACAGTATCCATGAAAAGGAAAGGTTGACATAAATTTTGCAGAATTTCCAGAAAATTTGTCTCACATATAGGACATTTTGCATTTAACATCTTGCATAGCATCTGCCCTTAATTTTCAGCTATGAAAAGCTAAATGAAATGGCTATTAGTGTATAAACCCATTAGGAGAGTGACTTGTTTCTTAATATGTTTCTACTTTGAGTTGGAGGAAATCCCAACTTTGGCAAACAGTAAGTATTTGGAGGAATTTTTTTTATTGTTATTCAGCTGGAATATTTTCATCCCATTTAATAAGGATTCAATCTTGTACTGTTCTTTAAGTGCCAAGCAAATCTAAGAAATTGTTTTGAAGCAGATGATTTACTCACTAATTATCATAGGTGGTTAGCAGATGAAGGAAGAAATGTTTCGGTTTGCCCACTGTATAAGAGAAAGTTTCTCTAAAATCTCTTGATTCATAATGTAACGGAAAGGCCCCAAAATACACTTTAACTTGGTCTTATTCTTTCTCAAGTATATCAAAGTGAAGTTTCTCCATTATTTCAAATTCTGAACCTGGTGAATCTTTATTGAGGTTGCAGTTTGGAAGATTTTATTACTAAAATCTTTGTGGCAAATGCTACACGTTTTTAGGACACCATTAATTCATTGAAAAAATTAATAACTGTTTTTTTAGAGAGAAGGGACGGTGAGAAAAAGAGAGAGAGAGAGAGAATCAGTTTCACTTAGTTTTTCATGTGACTTTCCTTGTTCAAACACTTCGTTGTATACACTGTGCTGGGGTTTGAACTTGCGTCCTTGTGCATGCCAGGCAAGCACTGTAACTGCTGAGCCACTGCTCTAGTCCTGTGGCTAATGTTTAAGAGATAATATAAAATATTTTTGACGACCACTTATGATGTATACCTACTTCTAGAATGCCAGACAGCTATACTTGTTGTTATACTTAAAGGAATTTAACAAAGCACAGTTAATATTCATTGGCATATACATTAAAATGTTTATCATAATTAGACATTTATTAATAGTTCAGTAACATTTTCATCTTTTCTCCCTTTTTGCCAACTTATCTATGAGACTATTCCTTGGTTCCCTTCAATCCTAGAAATTTTACTTGAATTATTTATTTCTAAATACAGTTATTTCCTTCCACTTTTGAACCACAATTTGTATCTTTGATGTAGTTAAGCTTTGCATTTTGATGTGAAAGTAAAGTAACAAGGAATCCTGAGGCTGCGATCTGAATGACAACAGCCAGACAAGAAGCAAGGGAAGTTGAGATAACAACAGTGGGCATCCCAAAATGAGCATACTGTGAAGACGTGTGTTCCTAGTTTTATGAACATATTATGGAGCTGACAGATGCTATGATAAATTTGTATAAAGATATTGTCTGCAGCATAATTTTTATGTATTCCCTTTAAAGCTGCAAGTGTATGTGTCTGCGAGCAAATATGTGTTAGCATAAGTGCCTCTCTGCCTGCCTCGTTTTCTCTCTCCAGGACACAACATTCTGCTACCTTGGCATCCTGCAGAACTGCAACACTTCTACACATCACTGACATGCGTAACACCTCTTATCTTTGCCACAGAGATACATTGCATTAATTGACTTTCATTTAGAAAACAAGAAGTAAACCACAAGCAGACAGGCACACATCTACCCACCCCTGTGGACACCTAGAGGTGGCCTAATGCTGCATGACCGCAACACTGAACGAAATGCATTAGTGACCTTGCAAAGCTGATTGCTTTTGGCTAATACATAATTTGTCTAATTAATAAATGTAATCCTTTCAGTACTAGTCTCACAAGTGCTTTAAATTATTGCATTTTTAAATAAAAGCAGGAGTAAGAAGTTAGAATCTAGTTTGAAGTGTTTTCTTTTAAGTCAATCCAATGCAATTATTGTTCAGGAACTCTCTTTCCAAGTTTTCGAGAACTTTCCTAGTTCACAGGGAGGAAGTCCAGTCCCGTCTTTGCTAACTGGTGAAGTAATTCTACCCATACCAGACTCAACTCACTGCCTCTGTCCTAAATTCTGATGAAATAGCCAAGTAAATGCCCACAAGAACTCTTTAAACAGTCAGTGGAGCTTCTGAACCAAGGTGCAAATGACATTATGTTCTGTATTTAGAAAATTTTGCTGTATTTTGATTGAATACCTTAGTTCAGTGTTTGAAATAGTGTCTTATATTATTGTTTATAGGATTCTACATTATTCTTTTAAAAATCCCCCCTAACCTTCAGTTGCATGAATCTATGTGTATATATGTTCATTTATATATGCATAATATTAATATGAATTTTCCTGCATGTAAGCATATACATGACATTAAGGTATATAATTAAAATGAGCATGGCTCTGTTTTTAGGAGCCATTGAAATTGCTATATGCAATATGAACAAACCTATTTTATATCAATCCTGCTTATCCGTTGTTGGTATTTTATCAACTTTATTTAATTTAACTGTAGAAATGCTTCAATTTCCTGTGGAAATTAAATCAGCCAATTTTATTCAAGGTATAGTAACTCATTTTATATTTAGATGACTTATTAATGACAATGAACATTTTATGACTTTTGTACCTTTTAGTTTCAGTTCTAAATATTTTCTTTTAAAATATTAAGAAAGTACTCTAGATAATATTCTTAATTAAGCCAATTATTTGTTTTATATGATACTAACATTGAATAGCTTAAAATGAAGACCTCTGCTACAACTTTAGTGATATTATTCTAAGTGTAGAAGGGCTTAAATATGTTCTCATAAAACCTTGCTTTTTGCCAGGCATGGTGGGACATGCCTTGAGTCCTAAAAGACTGAGACAGGTCAGTCCTAGCAAATTAGTGAGATCCTGTCTCAAAGTAAAAACTATTTTTAAAAAAGGGCTGGTGACTCATGCAGGCATGTAAATCTAGAAATGTCAATAATTAAAATACATGAGTATGGTCATTTATATCTGTACCATGGGGGAATTATAGAGGAGAAACAAAATCAGAGAATGTGTGAAGTGGGGGAGATCTAGGGCAAGGATTGGGTTTAAGCTACTTTGTTGTTGTGTATCCTTGTATGAATGTGTAGCAACAAATCCCTTCAATATGTAAGACTATGTTAAATCAGTTGAAAAAAAAAAAAAGAGGACTGGGGATAAAGCTGAGTTAAAGTATGCCTGAATTCAATCCCCAAAACTAAGGTGAGGGGAACTTGGGTTTTTGTTTGTTTCAGTGTTCATGAAATATACCATTTGCAAGCTTTATTTAAATGTGAGAAACTTTTTCATATCAGAAGAAAAGTACATACATATTTTATTTCAAAGTTACTCAAACTATAGGAATAATATTGTAAGTATTTTATTAGCATATTTTAAATTTAGTCTTGAGCTATAGATCGTCAAGCTGGATAACACATGTGCTAATCTTGCAAAAAGTAGCTAAGATGGATGATTATAGGAAATATTTTAAGATTTTAAAAGTGTAATAGGTGTAGGAAACTAGGGAAAAAAATCCTTATGTCACAAAAGTGGCTTCCCAGTGATCAAAAGCAATAAGAACTGACTGGGTGGCTTTGATTTGTTTTGATGTTTGACTATGCTCAGAACAGCTAATTAAACAGGGCTACAGAAATGTGATTTGGTACAAGTGCTAGCAATTTTCATAGATGATTATGAAATTTTATCATCTATCCCCTGAAATGTAGCAAATATTAAATACATCTTTGATTTTGAAGGCTTTGGTTAATTCCTTCTGCTGCTAATCATCACTGTGTGTTTTGTGTGACCACAAAAAAATAACTAAAGGACATTAGTGCCTTGTCAACAGCTCTGTCCAAATTAAAGGCAATGCAAGTCTGTATTTTTAGTGTGAAGTTTTTGTGCCAGTTTTAGTTAATGCCCCATTAACTAATTGTGAGCTAAAAATGGTATTCTGTTTCCTGAGGCCTGTGGATTTCAAACATTATAATACGGTCAGAAATTTCCTAGGAATCCAGATATCTATAGTGGTCTTAAGCGGGACAGAGCCAATAGAGCCCAGAAAAAAGTGCTTAGATTAGGGGATGATCAGGTATCCGCAGACTAGATGAAGCCTGGAGAAGATGTCAGTCCATCATGATCTGAAAAACTATCAGTACTTGGGCGTACTACTAACATGTTCTGTCTCATAGCTATAGCAAGGAACTTTATACACAACTTTAACATGAGACATACTTGGGTTTGCATAATTCATATTATATACTAGATGAAGTGATCCAGAACCTGCGGTATGTAAATAGAATGCAGAATGCGGAACTTGGGAATAAATTGGAAACACCTGGCAGGCAGATAAAACTGATAATGAGACTTTTATATTAAATATTGAGGCATTAAGCACTGGGGTAGGGCTTAAGCATAAAATCATAGGGTTTTCTATTAGTCTTGGCACATGATGAACACATGACAAACTTTGGAGACAAGATGGTTTATATGAATAATGACTAATGAAAAGTTTAAAGAGAAACAAAGAATGATATAAAAAAAAAAAGAAAGAAAAGAAAAGAAAATCCACCATATTAGAGGATTGGTTCTACTAGGTCCTGTAGAAAATCCAGGTTTCTAATTGCAAATGGATTTACTTCCAAGCACCTATGCTGAGTTGCAAGCTCTGAATTTGTTTTTGTGTAGTGAACAGCACATGCGTTAATGACTGAGAGGAAAGGTTGTCTGGGTTGGGTGAGCTGGTAGGGGGTGGGGATGAGTTCAGTGGCAATACTACAATTGAATTTGCTTGTCCTATGGAACTCAGCCTTGTCACCTCTTCACAGCCATCACAGACTTTGTCTTCCTTAGGGTCTTGGTCTAAACCTAGTAAACATAGAATCACTCATTGTTCATGTGTGTCAGTTTCCGTAGAGCAATGTACTGAAAGTGTCAATTTACCCAGTCTACTTTATGTTTTAAGAACTATGTGACCATTTGTTTTTACAAATTAAAGATTTCATTTGTTCTGTTTGTCTTCCTTCTTAGACTGTGGTTCAATAGTTTGGTACTAAGATGCTGTCCTTTCTAACAAGTAATAGAGCCAGGTGTGGTTATTTGCCCAGCTACCTTTGTAACCCAAACTTTCTCACTTAAAATTTTATCCGAAAACTAGTCAGGATGAGCCTTAGTCTAGAATGAAAGAGAGAAAGACAGAGAGAAAGAAATTGAAGTTGAAGTTATCCAAATTGTGTGTCATCAGGCTGACAGCCAAGTTACATTTTTTATTCATATATTTTTAAATCATGAGCAGCATAATTTCACCTCACTTTAAATTACTGGTGCTCACAAAAGAACAACTAGAAAAAAACACTGTATAAGTTCCAGTGAATTCCAATTACTTATGGCTTAGCAGCAGTAATTGAAAAGCTACTTTGTTTAGTAATGAACTTTATCTGCACAGAGAAAAGACAAGACCATTACTGGATTCAACAGCAGTGACTTACTCTCCAGTTTCAAGAAAAAAATGGAATAGAACTTGTCTACACTATGCTTCAGAATGATGAACATAATCCATGCTTTGGTTTTTCAAAAACTACAGTGCAGGCCCTGATGTATGGGCAAAGCAGGGTGGTGTTAATGAGTTGGTTAATATAGAACACATTATCTGATGGTTTCTGAGCAAATAAGAGGTACAGGGCCTTGTACAAGCAAAGCTCTCCTGGATCCACCAAAGAAGAAATGGGTGACTCTAACTTTCAGCCTGCTTTCTCTCTGAGGTTGTTGACAAGCAATGCACATCAGTTCATGGAATATAAAGACAAATTTGGTGTTTGAAAAACAGATATAATTAAGAGATGAGGAGGATGAGAAAGTCATATCTCACCTGGTCTGGAAGGGGAGAGTAGTTAAGATTTCCTCAAATATGTATGAAGAAATTACACTGAGATTTTTCAATGAAGAACAATATTGGCAATGCACTCCACCTTCTCAGGGGGACGTTGGCAATGGTTGGAGACATTTTTCACACTTGTGGAATGAAACTGGCATTCAGTGTTTAAGAGTCAAGAACACTGCTAAACATCTTACCATCCATTCTGAAGACCACTAGAACAAAGACTGGTCCCCTCAAATTGTCGAATGTGCCAGGCAGGAGGAAGAGTATTCTCAAAAGGAAGGGAAAGAGCCTTTGGGAAGTGCTGTGTGGTCTAGGTGGCTGGGGATACAGGGCATGCAAAAAAACATAAGGTAAGTAAGGACTCAAAAATAATTTGTAATTAGATATGGATATATTTTAATGTCAGATTAAAGAATTTCAATTTCTTAGTTATTGCTCTTTCCGGTACCAACTGATAAAAATGTTTTACCTCTGACATAATAGATTTAGAAAAAAATATCTTTTATTATTCAAACATTGTTTCAAATATTCAGTAGGCTTCATTCTTTTCAAATATTTCTTCCTTTCTTAGTATTAAGAATTAACGGGGCATTAGGAAACACATTAAAATAACTCCTTACAAAAAAGTTCTTTTTATCATTTTCCTTCAAACTTATTCATGAAAAATAAGCGATTGTTCCCCAAGATAAGTGCTGGAATTCTAACTTAATCCTTTCATGATTCTGACATGACTTTCTTCCATTATCTATTTAATTATTTTATAGTGTTTTCATGATTATTTTAATTACACATAAGTAGTATTCACTATCTGTGCATGGTTGAGCTTTATTGCTTAACTTCCATAAGACTCAAGATAAAATGTATAGGTATTTACTTCATTTTCAATTAACATTTTTAGAAAGTTTACTGTGTCTGCTTAGTAAAATTATTTGAATATAATTATCTGCATGTGTCAAGCTATGATACACCACCTATTAAGATCAGAGAAACTTTTTTATCAGATGATACACCCTTCTTAAAAGGTTTGGCCTCTAATTATTGAATTACACATGTGTAAATTAAATATAATGTCATATTTGCAGAATCCTCATGTGGCCTACATTTTTTTTTCAGTGAGCACAATACCTTTATATACATACATATTATATACACACACACACACACACACACACACACACACAAACAAAAAATGATTGAATTTAAGACATATGCTATTGTTGAACATTTGATTGCTATAAATAATGACCATCCAAAAGATTTTGAAAACCACACTTCAAATGCTGTAAAAATCCATTTTTATATGAAATTAGAAGATCAAATATTTCCATGAAATAGTGTTTTATCTTAGATTTTATTATTTATTTTTTTTGAAGAGAGGAAGAGAGAGAGAGAGAGAGGCAGAGAGAGAATCATTTCCATTTATTTTTCCATCTGTCTTTCTTTCTCTAGTTGTGTATGCAGTTGCTGGGGTTTGAACCCAGGTCCTCACACTTACCAGACAAATGCTCCAACTGCTGAGCAACCACACCATTCCTTAGATTCTATTTAATGGAGTGTAACAAATAAGAAATAGAATTTGTATATAACCATTTCCTGTCATAAGGACACATTTTTGGATAATTATTTGGATAATAGTTGGTGCTTTTCCTTTGTAATTCTGCTTGTCTCTCTTCTATTACATCTTTAAGGTTGCTTTGGGATAGAAAGCAATGTCTCAATGTCTAGTGTATTGTTAGAAATTCAGAACATATTTTATTAAATGAGTAATTTCAAAATAGTATTATCTAATTTTTAAGACACTTACCCAAAATGTGAAATATAAACATAAAATGCAAAAGAGCAGCGTTGAAGCTTGACTATTGCCTTTATTTTTTCAACCTTATGTCATGTAAAAGCAATAGAAATGTTCTGTTAGTTTGTTATTTATGGGCCACAAAAATGCTAACTTATAACAATGATATTAGGATTGGGGAGATTTTAACTGATAAGAAAAAAATTGTATTTCAGAATATTTAGGAAAAAAGAATATAGCGAAAAAAAAAGAGGAGTGGGAAGAAACACTGGGGAGGATTATTTGCTGTAGAACTTACTTCCACATGCAAACTCCAGTTACATCATTCTGTAGAACAGGAATCTACATCAAAGCTTCAAGCCTCTTGAAAACTTCAAAAACTCAATTCAAGATATTACAATGAACTTTCTACTATTCTTTTCACTTAATCTTGCCCCTTTCTTGAATGTTCCATTAAATAATCGCAGTAATTAACTGATTTCCACCCCTTTTCATATTTTTTTTTACCCAATCCTTTGTTTCTACTGCCTCCTTCTATCACTCTCTGCTCTTCTCCAGGTGGAACTGGGCCTCATCTGCAAGTGCACATTAAAATTCATCTCTTCACAGAAAAATATCTTCTCTCCTACACGCCTCAAAATCTAAGCCAATATACCTAAGAAAGGAAGTAATTTTTCATCATTAGCAATGTCTTGTAACAATACTTATGATGTAAACAGCAATTGTGTGTGTTAAAATGTTCAGGTATTTGATTTTCACATTTTGTTGTAAATATTAACATAGACAATGAGACCTATTTTTAAAAACACATTTTTAAAAACACATTTTTGAAAAGAAGACAACCAAATCCCAGCTGCTCAATACCTTTGCAACAATTCAGACAAACATCTGAATTTAGAAATTGCTATTATCTAAATCTTATTTACCTACTGTTAATGGTGTTGAAGGATATTTCAGGACTGTAAAAATCTATCATGGTTTCCCTGCCTGTTGCTTCCACATTCTTCCTGTAATCTCACCATCTGTTTTGCTGAAATGGCATACTCAGAGGGCAGGGAGCATATCTTATCTATGAGATGCTGTATGTAAGTGTGGATTCTTTGTCAGCATTTAAAAAAATAATAGGACTTCAAATAGGGTTGATTTAAGCCTCCCTAGTCAGCAGTTAGTCTTGGTGACAAGAATTGCTCTTTCAAATGGTAATTTGCACCTGTTACCTTCATCCACAGGTTGGAAAATGTTTGCACCTTAATTAATTACACCCATGTGATGAGGGAGAATGTATCCTCAGCCCTGAGACAGGGAGACTGCGATATAGAGAATCAACAGCTTTTCTGCTTTTTCAAAGCAGATTTTTGGAGAAGAAAATTAGAATTCCTATCACTTTTCTTGAAATGACTGATGAGATGCTTTAGGAATCTTTGTCTCTCATAGTTGAAAACATGGTGATGGCATCCCTTCCAGTAAGAAATGCACTTGTCCTTAGTTTAATCTGTACCATGAATTCCTTGTGGCCTCAGAGAATATCTGTGTTTCTTAATAACATTTTTGCTCTCTGCTTCTGCAGTGGCTGACGTCATCCTCAAAACCAAAGAGCATGTGGTGTAAAAATTAATTTTAGGTGAGCATGACATTAGACTATAATTCCCCAAATGGTGGTGCTGCCATGTTATTAAGCTACAACTAAGTGACAAGTATCTGACATCAGATAATCATTTAATAGAGGAAAATGGGAGGCAGCTCATTATTATGAAGTGTGTTTTCCTTAAAGTTCCTTGAGGATATGGAAGGGTTTTTTGGCATTCAAATGAGCTCAAAATGTTTATGTGTAATTATTTTTTGGCAGGGATAGTAAAATGTTTATGATAGTGATAAGTGTTTCCTTGGCAGGCATCGTTAGATGTTCGTAAGAAGTGTAACTGGACTTTCACCTTTGATTTTTCACAGAGAACATGTTGTCTGGATTTATATGCTTTTGGGACTTGGAAGTTGAACAAAATCTTAGGAAGTATTAATACAAGCTTTATAAGATATTGTAAGATAGCAGTTTGTTTTCATTGTTTTAGTTAATAGATTATTTTAATTTGTTCTAATACTGCATTACCCTTTTTCTGAACATAAAAACTAACAGATTATAGTTCTTGAAGTATAAAAATAATAGCAGATTCCATCTCAAATAGACTCTGAAGCTAACTTTATAAAATCTGTGTAAGGCAAAATTTGTCAGATTACAAAGAAGAAAATTGATTTGGGTGTAAATTATGTAATGTTCATTCTTCCATTAAAATATTTCTATATAATCTAGTATATATTATGCATCCTGCTGTACTAGTACTACATTTTATTTGCTAGTAACTTTAAAGTAGGTAAAATTTTTAAAATTCCATACATTATAATGATATTGACTCATCCAACCTCACCCCTTGCATTTTTAATTAACTTTATTTAATCTTTAATTATCTCATGTCATTTTATTAATTGCTCCAAATCCACCTTTACCCCAAACCCTTGCTCTGTTCTCTTTATTTAAAACTCTTACCTAAACTCACTGAATCTCAATTTTTCATGCACACATTGGGGAAAAAATGGACTGCTGTAATTTGAATCTTGAATGTCCCTCCACGGCCCATATGGTAAAGGCTTGTCCTAATGGTGGTGCTATTTGGAAGTCATAGAGCCTTAAAAGATGGGGCTTACCAGGAGATATTGTGTCATTGAAAATAGCACTTGAAAGGGATTATAGGACCCAGTTCCTCCCTTTTTTCCCCGTTAAATATGGATTTACAATTACATATTTACAGTATGGATTTACAATGTATATTCACAGAGCAAGCCAGGGCTGATGCCATTCCATGACTTCCCCCATTGGGTTCCCCATGGTTCCATGTTTCCCCCTATTAAACCCCCATGTTAAAATGAACTTCTCATGGAAGTCGAAGGTTTCCCTCTGAGTTGATTCCCCCATACTCCCTCCCTCCAGTCTCCTTGATATCCTTCCTATTCCCTCCCTCTCACCCTGTCCCCCTCCCCATGTCTCTGTCTCCCAACTTCCTAGGCCAAATTACCTCCATTCATGTAAAAATTCATGCATGTTGAGGTTATTTTTAGCTAAGCCATCTATCATACTGTATCCGGTTGTATTTTAGCTTCCACAAATGAGAGAAAACATTTGGCCCTTGAGTCTCTGAGTTTGGGATATTTCACTGAGCATAATTTTTTCCATCTCCATCCATTTGGCTGTAAATACCATAATATCATTTTCTCTAATAGCTGAATAGTATTCCATTGTATATATGTACCAAAGTTTCAAAGCTCTTACCTAAACTCACTGAATCTCAGTTTTTCATCTACACATTGGAGAAAAAAATAGACTGCTATAATTTGGATCTTGAATGTCCCTCCACGGCCCATATGGTAAAGGCTTGTCCTAGTGGTGGTGCTATTTGGAAGTCATAGAGCCTTAAAAGGTGGGGCTTACCAGGAGATATTGTGTCATTGAAGATAGCACTTGAAAGGGTTATAGGACCCAGTTCCTCCCTTTTGTTTTCCCTTTTTTGCTTCCTGGACAAGAGGTGAGGGTTTTTGCTCCACCAGTTACTCCAACTTTGATGTGCTGCCTCACCACAGGCTCAAAGCAATAGATAATTAGATTATGGACTGGAACCTCCAAAACTGCGAACCAAAATAAACCTATTCTCTTTATAGGTTCATTTTTTTTCAGGTGTTTTATTATAAAACATGAAGCTGACTAACAAGGAAACCAGTGATTCTTTATGAATTGTATTAAATGTGTGAAACATTTCATTCATTGGCAAATCCTAGTTAAGAAATAATTACTTGCTAATATTATTGCTATTATTGATGTTATTCAAAACTCAACTTACTTATCATGAGCTTTCCTGGAAGGCATTTCCTTGGTACCACTGGGCTTTGTTCATACTTCTGACTGCATTTCTTGCCAAGTTCTATGCTATTATAAACATAATAAATAGTGTGCACCTTGGGAAGATAGATCATTTGCTATTCCTCTCTGTATTCCAATGATTAAAACATTTAGGGGGTCTCCAAAAATTGGCCAACTGAGTGAAGAAATGCTCTGGAAAACACATAAAGGGTTGGGGATGATTCATCTTTTCATACTAAATGTAATCATTCTTCTTGCCTGTTGCCTCATTTGTAGAAGAAATGTTGGAGAATAAACTCTGAAGAATAATTTGGAAGTTTGTGCATCTCCCATCATACTCCTTCTGTGAGACTAGCAATGTGCTGTGGATTTTGCTTTAAATGATAGAAATTCAGATGTGCTGTAATATCATATTGATGTTGTTACAGGAGAGAGGTAGATGATGGGTGACAGATAGTGGGTGTTTCCTCGCTGATGGTAACATTTCATTGACAGAGGAAGATGGTAGTATTCAGAATTCAGAGAGGCAAGTAATTGGATTTAAGAAAGTCTAGCAGCAGATGGTGAAAGGCCCAGGTCAACGCTTCAGAGAGCAAACCTGACCTGCAATTCTAGAAGTATGGCTAAAGCAGAAATCTACTCTAGTTGTAGAAAATAAATTACATATATGAAGGATGAGTGTTCTCCAGGGTTTAGCTAAGCTACTTGATCCTGAGGAAGAGTACAGAGGAAATTGACTGTTAGTCAGTCATTTTAGATCAGGGTTTGAATAAAATTCATCAGTAACAAAGGAACTTGTCAGAAACTTTTTAGAAAAAACTAAAATTATTCTATTTGCTTAGTTTCTGGAATTTTTATTAACATGCTACTATTATTATTACTTATTTTAACCATGATAAAAATAAATACTCATTAAAATATATTTTAGAATCATAAAATAATTAAAATCACAAATGTTATTATTTGCTTTATAGTTAAAAGCTTTAATATAAACAAATAAACCCAAAGTTAGCTGGAGAAATATTTGAGACAGAATAAGAAATAATATAAATGACATGCAATTTATAATTTTCCATCATAATCCTAACAAATTTGCATGTCTCCCCCAAAACGTAATTGTTTTACATTTTTGTTGTGGATTACAAATAAATGTAAATGTACTTTATATACTCCTCCATGACTTTTTTCACTCATCAGAAATTTTCTTTGTGAAATCAATCCATATTGATGTAGAAAGCTGTGGTCCATTGATTTTCCATTGTATATACTATATTATTGAAAGCCTATATGAGAGTTATTTATCAACTCTTTTATTTATGGGCATTCTTACTGTTTCTAGTCCTTTGCTATAATTTTCTATGTTCCTATTTGTATGAGTATACAGTATTCTATGGTCTTTGTGTTTTAAAATATCACTCTACCTCAAACGTACTATTAAACTTGGATAGGTTGCCTAATTTCTCAGAACTGAAGACTCCTGTGTGTAACATAGGAATGATAATAGTATTGAGATGATTTGTATAATTGACAACCAAACACAGGTTTTTGGCTGGGCATGGTGGTGCTTGTCTATAATCCCTGCAACTCGGGAGGCTGAGGCTGGAAGATCTAAGTTAAAGGCCAGCCTTGACAATTTAGGAAGATCCTGTGGAACTTAGTGAAACCCTGTCTCATATTGAAAAATAAATAAGACCTGGAAATGTAACTCAGTGGTTAAGTGCCCCTGGGTTCAATCCTTGGTATAATAAAAATAAAAAAGCCATATTTTTAAATGCAGTGATCAGTAAGTTTGGACAATTATGTACAACAATTTAGCCATCACTCCAATCAATAGACAAAACATTTCCTTGTGCCTCTTGGCAGTCCTTTCTTCCATTCTTCCCCACTCCTTTCTCTCACCCATGAGCAATCATAGCTCTGATTTTTATTATCATCTTTTAGTTTGACCTATTCTAAAACTTCAAATAAATGGAGATATGCCAACGTCAGCCTTTGTTTCTCTCCTGTTCCTTCCCCTTGTGCATCTCATTTTCCTCCCTAATTATGCATGAGATTCATAAAGGAAAGGATGTTTTTAAAATTGATTTTTGCTATAAAATTATACTCACTTTAATTTGTACAGGTACAATGATTTAAATCACTTAATTCAAAATGATATATTGGATTAGTTGAAATAAATGATAAATAATTTCACTTGAGTGCATAAAGCATACCCACAATTGATCAGAACTGGAGACAGTTCTTGAGTTTAGGTGAGGTTAGGTGAACCCAAGTGAAGTAAAAATGTAGTTTTTCAGTAACTCGGTAAGAAGGACTTTATTTATTGTGTGCTTTATCCTCATAAAATTCAGTAATGTTCTAACAAACTAAATCATCTGAGTTTAATATACTCACATTAAAGATCCAATTTGTCCACATAAATGTCCTCTTGTATATTTTGTTGGTTTGGAAGCTAAAAGTCAAATTAAGGAAAACTAAATCAAATCACTCTTAGTAACCAAAAGTACTCTCCTGTATGTCCACATTCATTTGTCATGTATGTTGAGAAAACATGGGAACCTGAAAAGCACATGGAGATAAAGACTTGGGAAGAATGGTTGGAAAAAATCTCCCAGTTTTCTAGGACAGGAAATGTTAAAGTAGGTTTTGATAGCAATGCCTTCTATTGAACACATTACATTAAAATTATCATCATTAAAATTCTCTAATGCTAAATACGTTTGGAACAACTCTGTAGAGGCTTTCTTTTATATTTGCTTATTTATTTATGTGACTCATAGCATGAAATCTGCCACCTAATTCCTCCTGAAGACAATGAAATGTAAGTTTTCTTCCGAAATATGTTACTTTATAGGGAAGTTACCCAGTGTGTGTACTATCTGATGTTAGAATTATTTGTTCAGTTATTATTTCAAGGATGTTTGTGAGTGATGGAAATATTCAGCAGAGCACTGGTATAATAGTTTGGATGTTAAATGTCCTTCAAAGCCCACATGCTGAAGGTGTGGTCTCCAGAGTAGCACAATTGAGAGGTACAGTGGACATGTAGAACATGTGGCCTTTTGGGAGGTCCTTAGGTCATTAGGAGTGTGCTTTTGAACCGAATTAAGGATCCTTCTGGTCTTCTCAATCTCTTTTCGGATTCCTACCTAGTGCCGTAAACAGTCTTTTTGCCATGAACTCCCACATTGGTGTGCTAATACTTTCCAGAGGTCCAAAGCAACAGCTGTCCAATTTTGCAATGGAACTTCCCAAACAATAAGCCAAAACAAAATTTTTATAAGTTAATTGCTCCAGGTATTTTGTTGTACTGACAGATAGCTGAATGTTACAATTAGCTTCAGATGTGAATGGTGATCCTTCATTTTTTTCACCATGCTTTCTTCTTTTCAGAGCATTTGCACATGCACTCTTCTTTTTCATCACATTGAAATGCACACATATTTGCAAGATATGACATAACATATTTGAACAAGCTCAACTGCAAGCCTTTACGAAAACATGAATGTGTAATTCTATTGTCAATATATATTGAAGAATAACAAGGGATGATAGGAAGGGAGGAGTGGGGGAAATGTTGGAACTGAGATAAAGCAAGGTACATTCCAAGCATTTCTAAATGTCACTGTATATACTATAGTCATGTACATAAAAGTGTTCTTCATAGGTATAAGAATTATGACACTGTACTTGTTTTTTGTTGTTGTTGTTGTTATTTTTTTTTGAAAAGTACAGGACCAAGAAGAGAGGCAGGGGATCAGGGAACAGGAGGAGAGATATAGAGGAGTGCAGTGTGGGGTGGGGATATTGACCAAATTATATTGCTGTATTTTGTGCATCTAAAAATATGTGACCACAAATCCCATCATCACTAATAAAAAATAAATAAAAAGAAGTGTACACAAATTGTCATGGCTACAATTTCCAACTTCACAAGTGCATTCAAATCATGGGCTCCTGATCACTGGAAGTCATGTTATTCTAGGCAAATTCCTGAAGGAGCACAGCATAGCATGCAAGTAAAATTCAGCTCCAGCCTTGCAATGAGCAATCCTCCAAAGAAGGAAATTGCCCCCAAGCAGGCTATTGCTTCAGTTGGCATTGCTTTGCTGGTTACTCACCCACATTTTCTTTGGGTCGGGACAGATTCCCCTCATGCAAGCTGTTCTAATATGCTTATATAGCTTTTTAGTGCAGTCAATATGCTTCCTCTTCTTCAAGATGTAGAAATGCCACCAAGTGAATTGTACTATTCTTGAAATGATGATGCCGCTCTACAAAAAAGCATTTTAATATTTATAAGAATAAATAAATACTGTCTATGGGGCATAAAACGTACCAAGATTTTTTTTTAAAAAAAGGCTTTCTGTTCATGGAACTGAGTATCTTTTCCTTCAAGAGAGTTGTGTGCAACAGGGGACAAATGGTAGCAATGGGAGTAGGAAAGTTAATCAAAAAGGTAATCATGTGAATCCAGGCAGCATTCCCTCTGCAACAAGCTACTAGTGTTTCTGATCGACAGAGTGTTCAGTGAGCTAGTGTTCAGCAAGTTAGAGCACAGAGGTTTCCATCAGCTGAATGTGCAGCTCTGCTCTGTGATATAGAAATGCGGAGTGCTCAGTCATTTACAGCGTTTGAATATGTGCAAGGATTTCAATGCATGATTGCTTTGCAGATGTTTGTTTGAGTGTCCTTTTCTGTCTTCCCTGTTTCTTTGGTGAGATAGAAGGACAACAATGCCTAATGATGCTTTTCCTGGTAATTATCTAATGATTGGAGTAATGGCAATGAGTCAGATACTCTTGTTATCAAGACCAAATATACCTTTTTGCCTTACAGAAAATTTTAGTCTCCTTTTCATCTTTGCACAGTGCAGGAATGATTGCTAAGTACATAGACACAGAGACCGTTGGGATTTTTTGATGACTAGTGATATAAGAATCATTATACATACATATATATATATATATATGCATATGTGTGTGTATGTATCCTAATTACATATAGTTTATATAGATTATTTCAGGTAAAGAGAGATTTGTTAACTAACTCCAAGCTTATTTTTGGTGTGCCATTGTGCTCAGCAGTGGGGAAGGATCATAAAATATGTATGATGACCTCAAAAATTATACTGTTAGGAAGCGAAAATAAATGTGTTATACAATAAATTATGATACCTATCATAGAGCTCAAGAGAAATAGATAATTGTCAGCCATAAATAACAGAAAAGAGAGGTGGCTTTCTGCAAAACAGAAAGAAACTAGTGTATCTGTGAGTTACTTGTATTGTCTCTATGCCAGGGAATTAAATAGACTTTTGTAGACTAAGTAGCAAAAAAGAAAAAAAAAGTAGGAATATTTCTGTTTCTGTTTCGTAGGATAAGGACAATACAGTAGATAGGAATATTTTGTAAAAACAGATAAATCTGAAAAAATACATTAAACTCTTGCTATCCAGTATTACATTTAAATGAAAATAGACCATATAAAATATTGGGATGGTAAAATGAGGTCAAATCATACAAGATCTTGAATGTCAGATTCTGAAGACTGGACTTTAATTTGTATCCAATGGCAAGTTGTTGTGATGTTTCAGCTTTAAAATGACTAATCTGACAGCAGTGCACAGAATAGATTGGAGTTAGATAAGCTAGCAGTGGAAGGCTATTACAATAAACCAAGGAGGACACTGAGTAAGAAACAGGATAACAGTAATAGAATTTAAGAGAAAGTTACAAATGACAAATGTAGCAAAAGAATAAAATGCATACAAATGACTAGTTCCATAAAAAGAACAAATTAAAGGGAAATTTCCAAGAAATGCCTCGTGAGCACATGTCCATTAAAGCATATAAAGAACAGGGACTTGAGCAGCTACTTTTGGAGGGAAGGTGGTGTATTTCAATTTGGATATAGTTTTTTAAGTGTTTAAAACATTTAAAGTATAAACAAATGATCAAGAGAATGAGGCATACAGTGGAATACAGTGGAATTTACATTCTGAGCCAATGATAAGCTTAGAAATACAGATACATTAAAATCTCCTCATAGAAGGTTTTTGGCAAGAGAGATGGAGAAGAATAGAGAGAATATTATGGGAAACAGTTAAGCTTAGTGTGGGGGGAAGGGATATTCAACAGGAATATTCAGAGAAGGAAAATAAGCAAATGAAATGAAGCAAATGAAGCCCAGGAATTATCACCTGTCTCAGTATTTTCAGAAGGTTGAAGGAGCATGAGGCCAGAGGAGGCTTTTGAACTTACAATGTATGTCTTCTTAGCCTTCAAGATAACTGATCTGGCATGGCAGAGGCATAGACCAAATTGTAAAGAGCTTAAAACTGAATGGGAGACAAGAATATGGATCTAATTTAACTTCTCTAAGGATGTCTAATGACTTGAGAAAGAAAGAAAAGAAGGCAGCTTCAAAGGTAACACATGCATGAAAATGTCACTCTTTAATAGATGACAATTGCCTATTTAAATAAATAAATAAATAAGGAAGTAAATAATAGTAGTTCCTGCCACTGAGAAAAATTAATGAGATGCTTTTTGGAATATAATGAATGTCACATTCTGGCAGGTTATCAAATAATAGGTTGTATAGAAAGATAGTGGTTCTCAAAGCCAACTCCAGAACTTTTGTACAAGGCTGTACAAAGAAAAAACCAAAAGGTGTAACTCTATAGGTACATGTTTTAACATGTACCTGTTATTCTTATTGTGTTTGACTCCATACATTGTTAATTTCATACTCCATTTTTCTCTAAAGGTCAGGATTTTGTGACAGTGTGTTATGACTTATTACTTTCTTTTTAAATTTAATTAGTAGTCAGCATGTTCAAAGCAAGCCTCAGCAACTTAGGTGGCCTTAGGCAGCTTAGTGAGACTCTGTCTTAAAATTTAAAAAAATGAAATGGGCTGGGGATGTGGTTCAGTGGTTAAGCGCCCCAGGTTCAATCCTTTGAACAACAACAACAAAATAGCATAAGCAAAAGACATACACTCTAATTTTATGTGTTGTTGATTGATGTTTCTGTTTCTTCTTGCTAGAGGCCCAAAGATTCTTTCTTTATTAAATCTGGATTTCAAAACATAATTATTTTATATACCTAAGATAATAACTTGCCACCGTACTTGTATGCTACAGAGTTATTCCTAACTATTAAGTAGGAAAAATATGTGAATGTTCCTAGTAATAAAATTTGATGTTTCAACAAGCATTTTTAACAGCAATATCAAGTTAATTAATTGGTCATTTTTAGTAAGCTTGTAGTAGTTTCATAAAAATAATATAAGATCCTCTGTAGTTTTTTTTTTTTTTTGAGGTAAAGGGGAAACTATTTGTTAATTTTTCTTGAGCTAAAAAAACAAATGAACAGAGGATGGTTGTTTTAGTCCTTCACTGCTCTGCCTCAAATTAAATCTGTAGCTAGGAAGGTTTGGAGAGTCTCTTCTAAACATTTTGCTCTTTAAATTTCATTTTACTTTGCTTTTTCTTTCACTTCTTTCATATTTCTTCTATGTCCTAGAAAAAAATGTAAATAAGCAGTTGCATTTTTTAGGAAATATACAAGTTCAGAAATGAATGACTTAGAATTTCAGGGCATCTTATGGCTTTATTCTAGCACAGTGATGGCATCTAAGAATGACTGTGGCTTTAAGGAAAACAATTCATTTGCTTTAGTATGTTTTCTTTCTATCTTAATTTCTCTATATTTCTATCTTTCTGATAAAACTTAGGCTCCTCTTTTAGTATATATATCTTCTTGAGTTTTTTGCTTTTTATTTTTAAAACTACTCCAATGTTATTTCCTAGGATTTATATTTTATTGCAGATCCTCGGCAATGCTAGAGTTTTGGAAAGAACTGCACACGCTACAACTATGTGTTTGCACATGCATATTTGTGTTCACAGGGAACCACAGGAAGAGCCAGAGGACTATTTTTGTAGAAGCATAATGGTTCTAGGCCAAATAGACAAAGCAGGAGTTACACAAATCACTCAGACTAGACACTGTGTTCTTTGCTGTTAGACATAGCAAGATGAGTGGAAAGGCAGGTTGGTGCATACAATGGTCACGTGTTTAGAAGCTTGCCAAACGAATTTCCTTATTTGCTATAGTTGGATACAGATATATATGTCAGTAAGATTTTTTAGTGGAAATCATCAATAACAAATCACAATTCTCTATCTCTCTGTTGAACTATTGCAACATATCTTTCCCATAGTTTTGGAAACCTAAACTACTCTATCTGTATCACTGTAATAATTTTTTTAGTAAGAAAAATGAAGCCTGCCTTTTGAGTAAAATTTTGAAGAATCTATGAGAAAAGATCTTGCATTGCACTTGTGTTTGCCTTAAAATTGTAAAAATGAAGCACATCTTCCTATGATAAATGAAAGAACATCAATTTTACCTGAAGAATTCTTCAACAGGTAGCTGGTGTCAAATTTCAATAACGTCCTCAAGAGGGCACTGTCATCTGTTTTATCTATTTTATCATTTGTATCCTTTTGTTAAACCTTTTGCAATACTTGAGGGGTGGTTTTAATACTTTTATTTGAAATGCAGTGTTGCATTATTTGCATTATGCAGAATTCTCCTATCTCTGGCCACTGTAACAGACCATGGATTGACTTGTATGTCAGTATCTAATTGTTATAACGTTGACATTTTGTAGATTGATGCACCTAGGTAAACTGTCCAGTCTAGACCTGTTTAGTAAGGACCTTTCACAGTATACCCACTTAAAATTAATCCATTCCACTCTCCATTAATATGTGGTTTATATAAATTGCTTTATTTCCCATAACATGTGTTCCCATGCCATTCTTGATTTTGAAGTGAGACTTCTTGAGTTTAAATGGTAGCTCTACCATTTAAAATATGCAAATATATACAAATGACTTTTCTTAGGGCTATTGTAAAAACAGTGTGAGTTAGTTAAATACAAATATGTGAATTTCATTAATGTTTCATATTTTAAAAGTTCCTGTTGCACTTGACATACTTCAAATCATCAAATAGTTTTTGCAAATTTCAGTTGGTATTTAAGAATTGAAGTTTTAATTAATTTTTCAAAGTATATACACTTTTAATTAATTAGGTATAGACTTTAGAAATCTTCAAATTTTAAAATATTGCTAAAATATACAGACACAATTTTGTGAAAATTCTGTTCTAGATGATTTAAATTTATTATTTAAAAAAATTTTCATTTAAGTATTCTAAAGCATAAGAAGTTAAGCATTTTAAAATAAATTGTTTTTGTTTATATGATACTTCTAACCATTTATTTCCTTTGTAAATGCTATTGAAGAGGAAAAAACAATAAATCTTAACTTAATTTTCAGTTTTGCACAGAAATAAATATAAATTTATGTATTATAAATATAAAAGTAATTTAGAAATGTGATATGAATTATTTACTTAATAATTATTTTAAAAAGATAAAAGAGAATGAAAAGACCACCGTTGCTACTACACTTAATTTTCAAATAGCTGAAATTTTCTTTATTACCCTGATTTTATGAATACTACACAATAAAGATTCTTTAAACTAGATAAAATGGACTGGAAATGTTCTGGAAGATTAAACCAGTTGATGAGGGCAAATATTCAAAATCAAATTTACCCTGCATGTGTACAGTACCCACAAACATGACTGCCAATTTATGAACTTCAAAGTATAAACTAGAGCTCTCAAAGCTTGGTCATCACTACAATTTTTGTTTGTTTTAATTCAGGGATTACAACAGTGGGACATGGACAGCTGCATCTTTTGGACAAATGTTCACTGTAATAGGAGCCACCATCCCTGCCTTTCCCTGATTATGTAATTTCTGTTACTCCATAGGAATCAAACAATTGTTATTTCTCTCTCCTCAAAATTTACGTCTGAAAATGCAGTCATTTGTTTTGGAAGAGAAATGCAGTAGGGATAAAAGAGTGACTGCTCGGTTAATTGATAGATTGATTAGATGGCTGGATTATTTCAGTTTTCTTTTTGAGTTCATTTTTACATTTTGAAAACAATGCTACTTTGTCAAGTTCTGAATGGTCTTATTTAATTAAATGTTTCTCATGGGTGCAAAGGCGATATGCCAGATGTCTTTGCCCATATTTCATTCATTTTGATCATTCCTTCCTTGAGGCCAGTGTGTATTTTGCACTCAAAAGGGACTAGAAAGACAAAAAAATTGTACGTTCCCATTTGATAGAAAAGCTGCTTGATGTTGTCAGTCTCCCTACTTCTTAAATTAGTATTTTTAAAGGTATACATGCACTGTAACTTCTGGCTTGATTATACATGTTATGAATAACAACTTTTATACTATAGTTTCATAGTTACTATTCTCCTCTAAACTTTAAGCAGTTATCTATGTGAGCATTTATTGGAGTAGGAGGAAAGGGATCTGTCTCCCTCTTTCATATAATTATATCTATTATTCAGTTAAAGATTGGTATTTTGAGGGGTACTCAACTGATAGTTTTTCAATACATTTATAAAATAAAGTTTTTAGTAATTATTAAATATAGCTAAATGCAAATAAAAGAATAAAAAACACTCTTGAGGGCTGGAGCGGTGGCTCAACAGTTACTGCGCTTGCCCGGCATGCGCGAGTACACAGGTTCAAAACCCATGACCCATGTAAACAACTAAATGTCAGAGCAACGAAAGCCATGTGAAAAACACTGTTGAGTTTCAAAAATGGACAAATTACTGGAAGATGTTTTTGGATTTCTTCACTGTGGCTATACTCAGTCCCCAAACAAAAAATGTGTATATTTATCAAGGCCCAAAGCATGTCAATAATCAGAGAATCACAATGTTGGGTAAAACTAGTCAGCTGTTTTCAATAAAGATTACATCTAAATAAGGCTTGCAAATATTGACACTTCCCAATCTATGATAATATAATTATTACTAGTCCTCAGGCTTGATGCCAGTTAGAATCTTTCCATGTCAGTAGAATCCAAGACTAATTTGCTGTGATTAGCAGAGAATTACTTTGCAAGCTTTCTGTTCATTTAGGCAAGAACAGAGTTGTTAATTCCAACTCACTGAATTTATATGGGATGCCCACAAAAAGTCCTCAGAAGCCTCAAGCTTTCACTACCAAGAGTTGATTTTTTCCATATGCCAGATTCTCAGCTTTGCAGAAGAAGGCATCCCACTGGTGCTGTTGAAAAGAGAGAAAAGGCAAAGCTTAATTCCTTAAGTAAGGTTGCTGTTTCCACTCAAAGAAAATGCACTTAACCCAGCACATAGCAGGCTCTTCTTCCAAACAATCTAGTAAGAACATCATATCAAAATGTTGTCTTAGCAGAGTTCCGCAAAGCAAAAGGACAAAACACCCTTTGAGAAAGAAAGTACTAGTGATGAGAAACACAACTGCGATGAAAAGTACTTTTCGACTCTAACCCAGAAACTGAAAAACAAGTTGTACATACAATTTAGAGGTGAAGTAAGTCTAATATTGCCACTTGAAAGGGTTTTAAGGCAGGTAAACTAAAATGAGAATGGAGCAACCATGAACCTCAGGACACAGGAGAAACCATTTAGTTATGGGTAGGCATAGCTCATTCCTTACATAATTCCCAAGTGCATAAAATCTAGCAGTTTGGAGGTAGGAGATAGAGGATTACGATTAGGAGAAGTCAGGTATGGATATATAAGAGTGGCTCAAGACTATTAAGAGAAGCCAGGGAAGGGATAGTAAATAATAAATACAATTGTTTCTTCTTGCTAGTAAGAGGGATAGGGCTCACGCTGTTATTGATTATATCCACTTATTGCGTTGCAAACACAGGAATAACTTTTAATCTCAAAGACATTTACTGGATTAGGTTCCTGAAATGTTTAAAATTTGATCCAGTATGACTGAATACAAGATCAAATGCAGTCATCAGGGACCTGTTAGAATATCTCTGCATCGGGGCTGGAGTGGTTGCTCCGCTTGCCTGGCATGCGCAAGTACACGAGTTCAAACCCCAGCACCCATGTGCACAACGAAGTCTCGGAGCAACGGAAGCCATGTGAAAAACTGAATAAAATTTATTCTCTCTTTCAAAGAAAAGAATATCTCTGCATCTTGATCTCTTTTCCATCTTCAAATTTTTTCCTTATGATTAAAATACAACACCTAATAACCATTCTGTCATGGTCTCTGCTGTCACACAGGATATATTGAGCAATCATATGGCATATAATGATTGGCATAGGCCCAAATCTTTTGTCTACCCTGGTACCAGGAGTAGCTTTGCTTTAACATGGGTAAATACTAGTTTTTCAAAGCAAAATAATGTATTTGCACTAAAAATAAGGAGAAATAACTGTAGGCAGCAAGGAAACAAAAATCTACTACATTGGTCAGTAAGTCAGCAGTTATAGTCAGGACCTCTCTGGCTGTGACATTAGGCACAGTGATTCAGCACTTTCTTTTGAAGTTGTCTATGTTCAATCTACACTTTGGCTTTAAGAATTTGCCTTAGGAAGACACAGGCAGAGAAGAGTAGCCCAAGGCAGGTTCTTGCCAAATGCTGGGTTTATGTCAGATTCATTGCACATCATTTTGAAGAAACAACTTATAAAAAATCCTTACTTTGGAACTGGATGTTGATTCTACTAGTAAGGCATTCTATAAGAGGGACTACAGTATTACCATTTGTTATACTGAAAATATGCAGGCAGGGGTAAGTGTGAGAAATAATTTTCATATGATCTTAATAATTTTATTCTTAGCTCATATAACTGCAAATTCACGAGCTAAAACAAAACATGAAAAAATAAGAATGTGTGCACTCAGGCTGTAAGGGCAGTAATCCTTTGGGGGGCTCTTCTATGGTAAATGTCTTTGAAATATGATCCATGCTTTATCACGGATACCCATGTTCAAGAATTGATTAGATTTATAAGCATTAATGATGATAATGAAATATAAAGGGACCTGCTTCTATTTTCTCATATTTTGCTGAAAAAATACTTAAAGAAGAATGTTAAAATTTGCCTCTGGGCCTTGTTTCTTAGAAGTTCATTGTTTAATGAAATGACCTCTGCTTCCACACTACCAGGACAAAAGCAGGTATGGTAAAGAAGATATTATTTGAAGGGTGCTTTCAAATGCACAGAACAGGTTTGTGTATGTTCCTCAAAAATCCTCTGAATTGGTATTTTTAATCTGTATCGTAGAGACTGAAAATGCAGCTATGCACATTTCCCTGGGTCACTTCACGGTCTAGCATTCATAGTCAGGTCCTCTGCCTCATCCTGGTGACTTCTGTAGTAACATATTTAGACCAGGGTATGATTTATGACTAGGACCTGAATTTTAGACACTTGGTTCACATAACTATATATCATCCTCTGTCTCCGATTTTCATTGAATTGCCTTGGAAAGTCCAGTTCTTTCTTCAAACTATTGCTTGCACAACACTCTCCGCCTGAGGTCTTCTGCAAATTCCCTAGCAAATACCCTTCATTGTGAGCACAGCCCTGCTCTACCAGCATCTGTTAGCATGTCTTACCGTGTTACAATGATTTATTGACATAACTGGCTCCCTGACTGAAATGTGAGTTTCCTGAAAACAGAGATTTTTTTTCACATGCATCTCTGTGCCCTCGGTTACTGTTACTGCAAGGTCTCGGCACCTGAGAGTTAAACTAGTCAGTGTTTGGTGAATTCATGGATGAACCACACAAACAGACAATACTGCATGGATAGAGTAGCTTCCTGAAGTATATTGAAGTTAGAGCTAAGGAAAGTAACATCCAGCCATAGTATAAAGTTCCTGGGTTTTATATGTTGTATTTTCCCTTGAATTTATCACTTACTCACAGTACAGCTTGATTCTATTTATTGATGTCAATATTAGATTCTTTTACATAATGCCCTGTGAAACAGCACTAAATCGAATGCTTATAACAGCTAGGAGACCTTAAACCTTTGTAACATAAAAATAACAGCCTTGAGTTGCCACCTCATCAGGTTTGCAACCTCTGAGTAAAAGGCTTACACCATGTCTTAAACAGGAGCACACTTGATTTTTTTAAAAACCAAAGCATTGCTTCATGTTAGCAGGTATATGCTTGTGTTTGTGTGTGCATGTGAGTTTGGAGGTGAAGGAAGTGGTTCAAGAGACTTAATTCATTTCTTGTATATTTTGCAGAAAATAGATGGCCTCTAGTTATGTAATTCTTATATTTGGGTACTATGACACTAATTTATCTATCAGTGGTTTTCTTATAAGTTTTTTCCTAAGGTTTCATAAAAAATGGTTGTTAATTTTACAAGTATCTAAATGAAGTGTTAAGTTGTAGTGTCATATACTAACTAATAGGTAGCTAATAGATTTTATGTCTGAGCACTGCTGTAACCATGAGTTTTGTCTTTAAGGCATTAGAGAGGTATGGAATTGGAGTTGGAAGAAATAAGTTCTTATGCCAGCTCCTGATCAATTTGAGCTTAACCAAAGGTGTCCTCTATACACTATGATTTCAGTGTGGACATTTTGAGTCTTTTTTAAATTGACAAAATTCTGTCTACTGTCAGTTCCATCAGCCTTAGGTGGTGATGTCATCCTCACCACTAAGCTTTCTGGGACTACTTGCAAGAGTTTATCACTATTCTATTGAACATCAAGAACTTAATTGACTCCTGAGTCAAAGTCACAATGCAGTTGAGAAGATGTCTTCAAAATGTATTGAATAGTGGTAGATAAAATAAGACATAAATTCAATTCAAAGATTCTTTTTTTTTTAAAGAGAGAAGGACACAGAAAGAGACAGAAAGAGAGAGAGAGAGAGAGAGAGAGAGGGAGAGAGAAACATTTTTTTATTGAGTTTTTCGAATGGCTTTCGTTGCTCTGATGCTTAGTTGTGTACGTGGGTGCTGGGGTTTGAACCTGCATACTCTCGAATACTGGGCAAGCACTGTAACTGCCGAGCCATCTCTCCAGCCCTCAAGGGTGTTTTTATTCTTTTATTTGCATTTAGCTATAAAATACATCTTTTTCTTTAAGAATGTAAGAGTTCCGGGAATATAATTTTTACTCTCAAGCCACTCTTCCAAATGAAATGGCTCTTTAGAAAATAAGAATATTCTAAGTGACCAGGAGTCAGAAGACTCATAACAAGCATGAGTGATTCTGGAAAATCTATCTGCATATGCAATTACAAAAAGACCTTTGTTTCTGACACACTGCAAACTTTGTTGAATTGGATGAGCTTCTGCTAATGCCAGCATCTGCCTACGTGGCTTATTTGTCATAGGAACCACTTGTGTAAGATTGAGTTTCAGAGTATGCCAAGAAGAAGAAAAGGGAAATAATACTGTCAAACCTGTTCTTGCAATACAAAGACTGATTTCATAGTGTAGCTTTAAAATTTATTTTATATTAACTGCTAACTTTTAGTTTTATATATTTGGGGGTATAAAATGGTGTTACGATTTTTAACACAATATAGAAGGCTTAATTTAGCTAATTAACATATCTGTCACCTCAAATATTTAACA
>PVKS010007542.1:0-72413 GCA_004027875.1 Aplodontia rufa | reverse complement strand
ACCATGGAATATTACACAGCAATTAGAAACAATGATATTGCAGCCTTTGAAGGTAAATGGATGGCTATGGAAGAGATCATGATGAGTAAAATCAGCTTAACCCAGAGAACTAAGGGTCGATTGTCTCCACTCATCTGTGGAGGTGGGGACTAGACCCTGGACAGTGAGAAAGTTGGTCTATTAGCATGTGTTAAATCCACATAAGATGTAATGTTTTACAACCTAATACTTTTTTTAGAGATATAGTGGAAAGGGGAAGGGTGGGATAAGGGAGGGTAATTGGGGGGGCACTCCTGGGGGTAACTGCAATATCCAGATTATATACACATTTTATATTACTTTGTTAAAAACTTGTATGGTTTTATGGTTTTTCAAAAATAAAAAATTAAAAAAAAAGATTATAAATCTGAGTAAGAACTTGTTCAAGGTGCAGAGCTATCAAAGCACTGGACCTTATTCAAGGCCAGGGTCTGGACAGGCATTTCAGAGCGTCAGTTGGTGCTGTTAATTTGAGATGTTAGCCTAGATGGGCCATGCATCATCCTCAAAGGTGGGAGAAACCAGGCTGTGCTGAAGACAAGGACAGGTTCAGGGGTTCTTACCTGTGACACTTTTCCTGAGCAAGGTTTGTGATGATGAATGACCAGGTGACAGAGTCAGGGTGCCACCATGTCCATTTTTGGTGTCTTAAATGCAGGGATTGTTTTATTCCATACTCTAGTGCATTGGATAAGCTCATGGGCTTGGTTTTTCCAATATATGTTTGATGCACCCATGCATCTTTGTGCTTCTTACTAATTTGCTAAGTTTACAGTAGTATGTTCAACATTTAACAAGTTGTACCAGACAGATAACGGTTGTTTACTTGTACAAACAAGGTATAGATTCACTGTACATTAGCACTGAAACTCAAAATGTAGAAAATAATGCTTTATAAAATGGATATTCTCAGGGTTAGTCACAGCCTGAAAACTACTATTCTGATCATCATGGAGCAGTTCAGAATAGAGCACAACCTGCTTTCCATACAAAGTCTCCACAGAGGCTGACCGAAAATTTTCCATTTTACTGTCCCCTTAGAACCTGCAGGCAGCAGAACTGTTTGTAGAGTAGAAAGACAATGGAACAATTTACTTAATGGGAAGCTCTGGGATTCAAACCTCCAGGAAGTAGAAACATTTAATAACATCTCTCTGGCCATTTACCTGTATTTCTGGGATCTCAGTCTCTGGGAAAACCCCAGCAGGCCTCTATGGGACAGACTGTAGAGAGAAAAAGCTTTAGTGACAACTTTTGCAGAGGTTAGCTGAGGTCAGTGAGACTGATGAACTAAGAAGGAAAAGAGGAGATTGCAGCTAATGATTTTTATTTCTAGAATAATGAGAATATGAACATTTCTTTTATTTTAATTTCCATTAAGAGCTCTCTATCTCAGTCATTTCTTTAATTCCTTCACTGCTTTTGGGGATCTAGAATCTATCCTAAAAGATATTTTTCCCATAGTGTCTCCCACTCTTCTGTCGTCCTTCCTATCAATTGTAGGCACCTGTCAGAATTCCTGCACCCAATTATTTATTTGTTGACTTCTTTCTGAAGATCTATTACGCATGAAGTATTATGCATGAAGACTTGTCTCTTTTTCATAGTTGGATGGATTTTTCTGTTATATTTGCTGACTGTTTTTTAACCATCCTATGTGACTGATACCTACTTTATCTATTTTTCTTTTATTTTCCTTTCTTCTCTCTTCTTCTTCTTCTTCTTTTTTTTTTTTTTTTTTGTACCAGTAATGGAACCAGTGGTGCTTAAACACTAAGACACATCCCCACACATATTTTTTTTTAATTTTAAGACAGGGTTTTTGCTAAGTTATTTAGGGCCTCACTAAGTTACTTAGGCTAGATTTGAACATATGATACTCATATCTGTTATTAATTTTACATTTGCAGTCATAGTTTCACCTTAAGGTCTACAGTAAATCTACCATTAATGTAACTATTTCTGATGTTCAATACTCACTCCAATTTGTATAGCACCAACCCTATTAAAAGTACAGTAAAACAGAATGAAATTGGAGGAGACTGCTTTGGTAAGTTCAAGAATTTAATACAAATACTGCAGTGTTTAATTTGCATATGGTTTGAATTCAACCAGTATGTGAGGGAATGTCTTTGAGTTTTTCATTTAAGAATAGTCTTAGCACTGGTTGCTAAACAGAGTAATGGCTGTTAAATATCTTCAAATGTATATTATCATCATTTGTATTTTTGGTTATGATGTTGCTTCATTGTCCTAACTTTTGAAGAATTTTTAAAACACATATATTTTCAATCCCAAAATTTATATTTCTGATTAACACTGTCTTTTAAATTAAACACGAATGCATGCACTTAACTTCCTTTTAAAATTTTATGCCTATATTCAGCGCATGATAAGTTGGAGGATTTCTCCTGTGTTATACTAGATGTCCATTGTATTTATTCTCCATCTAGCTTTGGATTTGTTAAATACTTACAAGGCAACACATACCATGAAAGTCCCTCAGAAGGCCTGCAAGGAGAAAAAGCAATCGTAATCTCAGACTCATAAGTGAATTTGAGTTACCAGTGTCATCGGGATGTAAAGGAAGGTGACAGAGGATCTACTCTGGGCCCCATACATTCTACCCCATGTACCTCTGACCTGCTCTTCATCGCACTGGCTCTCAAATCTCTTCCTACACCAAACTCACTGTGTGATATGGCAACTGTATTTTCTGTTCACTAACCTTAGATGTGACTTTTTTCATTACTAATTAATAATAACCCAACCTTCCTTCTTCAGTTTAAACTTTTTTAGTTTACATTCCTACCAAAATTCACAAATTAAGTCATTCTTCAGTGATATTTTTTCTTACTTAAATTAATTACTTACTTAATTAAATTCTGTATGCATACATAATACTGATGATGTCTTAACATGGACAACAGAAACATTTATTTTTAAATATTAAATGTCCCTCTTTAACATTTTTATATGAGAGAGGGACAATCATAAAGAGAGAAGGAGAGAATCAATTTTATTTTAGCTTTTCATGTGACTTTCCTTGCTCTTACTCTTCCTTGTGTTTGTGGCATTGGGGTTCAAACTCACATCTTTCTGCATGGCAAGAAAGTATTGTAACTGCTGAGCCACCTCTCCAGCCCCCCAGATGAATGGATTCATATATTTTGAGTATTTTATTAAGACCTATCAATTATACATTTTGGTCATTGACTGTTGATTTTAATACCAGAGAGTCCCACTCAAGAGCAGGGAAACAGGAACACACACAGTCATAAGTGCCTTCTATTTGTTCTTAGTGGTGGTCTGATGTTTCCCTCTTCTTCATGTAGTCCACATGTTTTTGCTGTTAGAAGAACTCACTCAACAAGAATTCTTTAAAGCAGGAAGTGTAGGGAATTTCAATTAATTATAAGTACTGTATCAGACGAAAAGGTGATCAAACTATTTTATTTAAAATGGTCAGAATTCTATGCATGGTGGCTACCATAGTATGAGTGCTATAAATGCAAAATTATACTCATGCAAGACATATTTATTGAGAGATTAAGCATAGAATTTCAGGGCTGGAATGGTTGCTCGGTGGTTACAGAATTTGCCTGGCATGCATATGGATGCAGGTTGGAACGCCAGCACCACATACACAATGCCGTACCAGAGCACTGAAAGCCACGTGAAAAACTAAATAAAGTGAATTCTCTCTTTCTCTCTGTCTCACATACTGTCCCTCTCTCTCTTGACAAATTGCATTAAAAAAGAATAGAAGTTCACATTTATCAAATGTTCACCATTTTTCACATGAAACACAGGATCAATAACATCATCTAATAAAGCTTCTCTTTTCAATTCTATTGTTTAGTGAAAACCTACTACCTCTGCTGTGGAAGTGATGTACTGTGGTTAAGACAGGTAAAATAATCTTTAAGGGTCACAGGGAAATTATGTGTTTGGAGCAAACTCTAATACAGGAAACTAAATGAACTCATTTAGACATCATATACCTTTACTGTACATGAAGGTGTGTGTGTGTGTGTGTGTACATATATATACATATATATCCATATCCATATTAGAAATATGGCAAAGGAATATTTGCTAAATAACAGTAACAAAAATGACAGTTATCACTAACTGAAATCCTACAGGGCAACAGGCACAAAGGCATTTTCAACTTCACAATATTACATGTGCAGCAAAAAATAAAAATAAATCATTAAGAGAAAAATACTAGGTCACTGTAAAGGGTCAATCACTCACAAAGGTCGTTGAATAAAAATCCATATTTAATCACTATTATAGATCTACATCATAAAGATACATGGACATTTTCAAAGAAAAAATATGACATATATTTTATTCCTTGAATGGATCCAAAAAGAAAATATCAGGTCATATCCTAGATTTAAAATGGAGAATTTAAACGTGACAGTTGATGGCTAATTTAAAGAAAGAATAGTGATATACTTTTCAAGGTGAATGGGTTGTCCGTTGTCAGTAGCAGGTCTCACAACAGGGTGGAGGACTTTTCATCCAAGGGTGATATTGACTAGAGATATCTGAGTTTTCACTGAATCTTGCAGTTACTTCATCCCCCAGAAGATATACAAACATCATGGAATCTGAGAACCACACAGCATTGTCACAATTCCTCCTCCTTGGTCTCTCAAAGGATCCAAAAATGCAGCCAATACTCTTTGGACTGTTCCTGTCAATGTACCTGATCACAGTGCTTGGGAACCTTCTTATCATCTTGGCCACCAGCACGAACCCCAACCTTCACACCCCCATGTACTTCTTCCTCTCCACCTGTCCTTTGTTGACATCTGCTTCTCATCTACCATAGTCCCCAAATTGCTGGTGAACATCCATTCACAGTGCAAAAGCATCTCCTATGTACAGTGCCTCACTCAGGTGTATTTTTTAATTATTTTTCTTGGAATGGATAATTTTCTACTAACCATCATGGCTTTTGACCGCTTTGTGGCCATCTGCTACCCCCTGAACTACACAGTCATCATGACCCCCTGGCTCTGTGTCCTCCTGGTTCTGATGTCTTGGATTATCATGTTCTTGGTGTCCCTCATTGATACTCTACTGATGAAGAGACTGACCTTCACCATTGGCACTGAAATCCCTCATTTCTTCTGTGAATTGGCTCAGCTTCTCAATGCATCTAGTTCTGATACCCTTGTCAATAGTACTGTTATGTATGTTTTGACTGCTTTCCTGGGTATGATTCCTATGACTGGGGTTTTCATCTCTTACTTGAAGATTGCCTCCTCCTTATCAAGGATGTCCTCCCTTGAAAATAAGTATAAAGCATTTTCAACTTGTGGGTCCCACCTGTGTGTGGTCTCCTTGTTCTATGGAACAGGACTTGGGGTTTACCTCAGTTCTGCTGTAACACATTCTCCCCAGAGAAACATGATCGCCTCTGTGATGTACACTGTTGTCACCCCAATGTTGAACCCCTTCATCTATAGCTTGAGAAACAAGGATGTGAAGGGTGCCCTGGGGATACTCCTCAACAGAGCAGCAAATTGTCCTTTGTGGATCATGGACCTTAGACCTAAAAGGATATTGTGGACAAACATGCTGTGTTTTAATGTCCTTACTCTTGTTTTTTACAAAACATATATTTGATATCTTATATTCCCTTTGACTTTTATTGTGAATATTTTTGTACACATTTCTCCCAACAACACCCTCAATGGATCATTTAAAATTTTCTCTCTATACATGTCCCATAATATTCCAAGTTTTGTAAGTTTCTTGCAGGCATTTCTCAAGTTCCAATATGATGCAATGAACTTGAATGAAAAGATAACATGGTTTCCTGAAAAACTATTGTGTGAATGTTAACAATCTCCACCTTAACATAATTTTATTCTTTTTTTCTTCAGAATAAATGGAATGGAAATCATCAGAACAAAGTCCTTATCATATTTATGCTTGTGGTTGTGTAAGTGTTTATACGCCCATCCTGAAAAGATTTGAGACATTTTGTTCCTTCACATGATTTCTGATAGGATGGGATATACTAAATGGACTAAAATTGTATGCCAAAGAAGAGCACACACCACACTTTTGCTTTTCTGCATTTTGTGGCAATGATGTGCTACGTTAATGATGTTTTTGTAAGTGGCAGGCTGTCTATGTTATGATGATCCCATAACATTAGATTACCTAAAAATGTCATAGAACGTTATGTAATGTAATTGCACTACATGATGTTAGCACAATGACATAATTGTTAATGATGCATTTCTCAGAATTAATCCTCATTGTCAAACAATGTGTAACTACATAATTTTCTTTGTATTTAGTAATGGATGCAGGAGTGGGACAGCTGTGTCGTATGGTAATTGTATGTTTCACACTTAGTAGAATTATCATGCAGTTTTTCATTCTGGCTGGCACATTTTCCATTCTAATGTATGAAGATTCTGTTATCTTGACATCCTGGAAAATAGTAACAATTTTCAAATTTTCAAAAAGTATGGCACTCTTTTGTCTGTGAAGTAGCATCTATTTTGCTTTTGATTTGTGTTTCCCTATGAGTCTTTGAGCATCTTTCAGGGGCTTGTTTGAAGTTAATACATCTGTACAGGTATGCCAGATGAAGACTTTGCTAATTTAGTAATTGTGTAGATTATATAATTGTTTTTGTTAAAATTTTATTATTTTGTCAGAATACCTGATAATTATTAGATATGTTTTAATAATTTTTCTCATTCTGTATGCTACCTTTCCCTTTCCCTCATGCATACAGTTTATTTCTTATTATACTCACCTTGATGTGCTAGAGAGCTATTGAAATTATTCATATTTAATGGAAACTGTGAGCCATTGCACCAATATCCACATAATCCTCTCCCCTACAGTTCTCATAACTATCATTCCCTATGTTTCTGATAATTCTACTGTTTTTAGATCTATGTTTAAGTGAGCTCTTGTAGTGTTTGCCTTTCTATGCCTAGCTAATTTAACCTGACAAATTTTGATTTGGAACCACCACTTAGTCACAAATGCTAGGACCATCTAATTTTTTTATGCCTGACTATTGGTCCATTGTCTATCTAAACTATTTTCATCTGATAATAAATACTGTATTGATTCTGAACCTTGACTATTGTAAACAATGCTCTGATAATAGGAATGTACACCTATCTTGACACATGGATTTCATATACTTTGGATAGACATGCAGCAATGAGATTGCTTGTGTAGTCTTATTTTAACAAAGCACCCACTTACTCTTCTCCATAGCTATTACAGAAGTTCTTGCTGCTTATGACAATATTCAAGTCTCTTTCTCCATTGCCTAAAACAATATTCAAGTCTCCTTTCTCTACTTCCTCACCAGCATCTGTTGTCATCTGCATTTTGGACAATATCCCCTTTAATATGTGTGAGATGATATCTTCTTGTGTTTTACATTACATTGCCTTAACAAATAGTGACATTGGATCATCATATTCTGTGTCTCCTGATTCATTTTCTACTTCTGCAGTGAATGACCTCCTCTGTAGGCACTGAAATCCCTCATTTCTTGTGTGAACTGGCTAAGATTCTCAGTGTAGCCAGTTCTGACACCCATGTCAATTATATTGTTATGTATGTGTTGTGTTCCCTGCTGGGTGTTTCCTATGACTGGGAACCTCTTCTCTTGCTTGCAGATTATCTCTTCCTTATTGATGATGTCCTCCTCTGTGGGCAAGTATAAAGAATTTTCCACCAGTGTTTCTCATCTCTGTGTGGTCTCCTTATTCTATGGAACAGGACTTGGGGATTACCTCAGTTCTGCTGTTACCCATGCATCCCTGTCTCTTCTGTCATATATATATATATGACAGTTATCACTAACTGAAATCCTACAGGGCAATGTATATATATATACATTTTCCAGAAAAAAATCATTGCATAAGTATTATTTGACTTCTTGGGAGTAAAGAGTATGCTATGTTGTTGATTGTCTCCCTAGATCACACCCTACCCTGCCTTCTTCTCCCCTCCCCCTCCCATCTCTCCCCACCCTCCTAACTTACTACATATCTATGGTTCTCCAAGATTATGTGTCGCTATGCTTTTGGTGATTCTAGCACAAGAGCTTGACTGCCTTTCATCCCAGCCAGGGTTTTGTTCAAATCTCCACAAATGAGGTAAAACAATTGACTCTTGAGTCTCTGGGTTTGGCTAATTTCACTCAGAATGATTTCCCCCATTTCCATCCATTTACCTTCAAAGATCACAATATCATTACTTCTTTTTTTAAAAGCAGGAAAAGAACTTTAATTTATATGGCCACATTGGAAAGGCAAAGCAAATTCCAGCACCTTAGCCCTGTCATCCAGGTGCTAAGAGAAATTTTAGATTTAAATAGAGGAAGAATTGGGGAGGAGGAATTGCAGGGCAGGGGAAGATTTCTGCACAATTAACTGTGAAACTGTGTTCTGGTTGATCATTTCTAATAGCTGAGTAGAACTCTGTTATGCAGATATGCTAGAGCTTTTGGATCCATTCATCCAATGAGGGGCTTCTAGGTTGATTCCTTAATTTATCTACTGTAAATTAAGTTACTATAAACATTGGTTTTACTGCATAGCTATAATGTGCTGATTCTAGATGTTCTGGGAATATACCCAGAAAAGGGATAGTTGGGTCATACAGTGGATCTATTTTTTTAATTTGTTGAAACATAGTCTTACATATTGGAAGGAATTTTTATTAACCATTCATACTTGGGTGTTGACATACTGAGATAGTAAGTTAAGACCAATCCTAGTCCAGAATCTACCCACTTCATTCATTCCCTGAACTCATGTCTCCTCTGTAATACCCCCATACTATTATTGGAAATGAATATACACACGTATATTAATTTTTAAAATTTCAGAGTTTCTCTGCCTGCCTGTGTATAGTTAGGCTTCTAATGGGAGTCTAGTGTTCCTCGTTGTATTATCTCTCCCTCCTCTCCCTGCCTCCTTCCCTTCTCCTCCCACCTCCATAGATATGGTTCCTTCAGCTTATGAGATATTACAACTATGCTGAGTTAAACTCAGCTAACTTTCATCCTGTCTTAGGTTTTACTCTGGCTCCACGTATGAGGGAAAGAGCATTTAGCCCTTAATTTTTTGTGTTTGGGAAATTTCACTCAGCATAATCTTTTCTGTTTCCATACATTTGGCTGCAAATGCCATGATATTGCTCTCTATAATAGAAGAGCAGAACTCCATTGTATAAATACCACAGTTTTTTAATTCACTTGTCCAGCAAGGTACATCTGGGTTGGATTTAACAGATAATAGAACAACTGAGAGAGACCCAGCTTTGCATACCCAGACAGTAAAGATCTCATTTCCACAACAGATGTTTAACTGAATTATATGGGGTCCATAAAAATGAACATGTACAAAATAAAATTTTCAAAAGTGTGTTCTTACATATCATTACTTTGTTAAGCATTTCCAATTGCAGTGCCCAATAATGTCACATTGTGGTCAATAATGTCATTGATTTATGTGCATTTAACCTAACCATATTATCAAAATGAAAGGCCAACAGAGACAAGGACGGTTGTTACATATTAAATGACTCTGAAGAAAAGCAATATTTGACTGAACATTCGCCTTGTGAAGGAGAAGAATGACAAAAAAATCAAAGAATGATGGATGCCATAGAATATAAGTGGCGCATAGCAACGTTTTCTGACTCTGAGCCAGCAATGTTAACTAGTGTTCAAATAACACAGTTGCAGCTCTTATAGTGTACTTATAAATATTGTATGTCAATGAAATAGAATTCAGTATCTTAAAAGGAGTCTGGAGATTGGGAAGATGGGGGAACCATCCCAGAAGCCGATGTCATTCCTCCACGAACTACCCATTTAACGCATGAGTTCTTCTGGGGGTAATTGCAATAGGTAAAATCTAAGGTGGTTATCCATGATCTGGTTTTTCCCCTCAATAACAAAGTTTATATCTATTGATTGCTAATGTTTTGATAATGTTTCCCCCTCAACTGTATTTCTATATTCTTCTAAAAAATGCAGATAAGATGTAATGCTATACAACATAATCCTTTTTTAGAGATATTGTGGGAAGGGGAAGGGAGGGATAAGGGTGGGTAATTGGGGGGCACTCCTGGAGGTAATTGTAATATCCAGAATCTATACACATTTTATATTATTTTGTTAACAACTTGTATGGTTGTTCAAAAATAAAAAAATAAAAAAGTAATCCACATAAAACTGTTTCTTAATTTCTTCCAAGTAGAATGTTTTTTCCTTTCTTTAATTTTTTATTAAATATTTGAGTTATTGGACAATAAAGAAGGCATATAAATAACAATATGATATGCATATGTTCTTAAACCAGAATTACCCCACATTGCCCATATCCCAGTCTCTTGATTCTTCTATGTTTTGTCCCTACAACTGATATAAATGCTTAGATTGTGAATTTTCCAGAATTAAATGATTGCATAACTATTATTTGGATTCTCAGGGGAAAAAAAGTATGCTACATTGTTGAATGTCTCCCTAGATCTCTCCCTGTTTTCATTCTTTCTCACACCCATCCACTTCCTCTTCTCCCACTACATATCCATAGTTGCTCTAGATTATGTGTTGCTATGCCTGTTCTGGCTCTAATACATGAGTTTGACTACCTTTCAAAGGCTGCAATATCATTGCTTCTGATTACTGAGTAGAATTGCATTGTATACATATATACCAGTTTTTGTAGAATTTTTTTCTTAAAGCAGAGAAGATACTTTTAATGGTCTATTTTTTTCTTAAATGTTTGCTGTGCTTTTTTTAAAGTGAGAAGGACGATGAGAGAGAAAGAGACAGAGAGAGAATCAATTTTTATTGAGTTTTTCACATGGCTTTCATTGCTTCGACACGAAGTTGTGTACATGGGTACTTGGGTTTGAACCTGTGTACTTGTGCATGCAGTAACCACTGAGCCACCACTTCAGTCCCGAGTTTGCTGTGTTTTATTGTGATCATGGACTTCCTATCTCTAATGTCCTTAGTCTTCTAATATTGTTCAGCTGATGTGTACAAAAGGAAGTTAATAATACAGAAACTGATAATGAAAGAGTTTTAGAAATATTGAGATGACCACAAATGAGAAGCATTGCCAAAAATATGTGAATTTTAAGTATGGATACTTGTGAGTACTTGAATTCAAAATATATACAGAATGCCAGGTGCCTGTTTCATTTATAAAGCTCTGTCTCTCCCTCTTTCTCTCCCTCTCTCTCTCTTTTTGCAAAAAGTCCAAACAATACATAATCACAAAAATATAGTTTCTTAGAATTCTACCTCTGAGACTTTCATAGTATCCAGAGCTGCAGCACAACCTCTTTGGACTGTTCCTGTTCGTGTGCCTGATCACAGTGCTTGGGAACCTCTCATCATCCAGATCATCAGCTCTGACTCCCACCTCTACACACCCACGTACTTCTTCCTCTCCAACCTGTCCTTGGTTGACATCTATTTCATTTCCAGCACATTCCCTAAAATGATTGTGGACATCCAAACCCACAGGAGGTCATCTACAATGTGAGCTGCCTGACACTGCTCTCTCTTTTTCATCAGTTTTTTTTAAATGTGAATACTATGCTTCTGACTGTGATGAATTATGATCATTTGGTGTCCATCTGTCACCCCTGCATTATTCAGCCAACATGAACCCTCACTTCTTTGTTTTCCTAATTTTTATTTATAGTTTGCTTAGCCTTTTTTCTCCTCACAGCACTATTTGCACCTTTCGTAACACACTTCCTTCCAGGATGTGGAAATTTCTACTTTCTCTGTAGCCCTTCTCATGTTAACTTTTCTTATATTGTCCTTGTCACCAAGAACTTATTCATATATTTTGCTAATGCAAGTTTGTTGTTGTTTTATTTTTCATCTCAAGGATCTTTTTAATCTTACTATGGAATTGTTTCTGTGAATCTGAGACTCTCACCATCAGATGAGATATATAAAGTGCTTTTCTCTGGTGGGTCTCACCTATCACATTGTTGGCTGATTTTATTGAGCAGGCCTTGAGATGTACCCCAGTTCAAGAGTATCACATTTTCCAAGAAAGAAGGTGGTGTCTTCAGTGATGGTCTCCCAAATGCTGAATCCCGTCACCTATATTGTCCAAGGAACTGGGATATTAAACATGCCTGTGGAGGTGGAAGAGCAGAGGAGACTAATCTCAGGCCCTGTAGCTTCCATTTCTCATGTAGGCCATAATGGCAGAATATGAAACATTAAGATCTATTGATTTGTCACCATTGGTAACATCATTTGGTAGTTTAACACTTTCATTTCTCCTGTTGGTGGCATCCATGGTTGGAGTGGGAGTAATGACAAGTTTTTGAATTGTGTACAAAAGTTTAGGTTGGAAAGATGAAAAGTTTCTATAGGTTTTTGATGGTGATGGTCACACAGTTAGTTAATCACAGTTAATGGTATTGATTCATGAAATTGACAATACTTGTTCAACAAATGGTGTTGGACAAATTGGACAGCCATGTGTAGGCAACTGAAACTGGATCCTTACCTTCCACCCTGCACAAAAATTAAATCAAAATGGTTCAAATATCTGGGTATTAACTCAGCAACTTTAAATTTACTTGAAAAAGAAAGTAAGATCAACACCACAGGACATAGGGGTCGGTGGCCTCTTCCTTAACAAAACTCCCATGGTGCAAGCAGTAAAGTCAAGAATAAGTGAATGGGATAAAATTAAACTAAAATGCTTTTGCACAGCTTAAGAATTAATCAAGAGTGTCAAGACAGATCCAACAGAATGGGAAAAAAATCTTTGCCTGCTACACCTCGGACAGAGGGCAAATATTCAGAATATACAAAGAAATCAAAAACACTAAACAACAAAATCACAAATAATCCAATCAATAAAATGGGCTACGGATCTAGAAAGAAACTTCTCACTAGAGGAAGTTCAGAAAGCCCATAAATATATGAGAAAATGCTTTACATCATTAGCAGTAAGAGAAATGCAAATCAAATCTTCAATGAGATTCCACCTCACTCTTGTTGGAGTGGTAAAAATGAAGAATACGAACAATGACAGATGCTGGAGAGGCTATGGGAAAAGAGGAACACTGTCACATTGCTGGTGGGACTGCAAACTGGTTCAGCCACTCTGGAAAGGAGTGTGGAGACCCCTCAAAAAATTAGGGCTGAATCACCTCATGACCCAGCTATCACACTTCTGGGTATTTTCCAAAAAGTGTTAGAATCAGCATATTATAGAGATATGACTTCATAAATGTTTATAGCAGCTCAATTTACTATAGCTAGACTATGGAACCAACTCAGATGCCCCTCACTCGACCAGTGGATTAAAAAACTTTGGTACATATATACAATGGAATACTATGCAGCCATTAGAGAAAAAAATATTATGGCTTTTGAAGCCAAATGGATGGAGATGGAAAGAATTATGCTCAGTGAAGTATCCCAATCTCAGAGACTCAAGGGCTGAATGGTTTCTCTCTTCTGTGGAAGCTAGAATACAACTGGAAACAGTATGTTAGATGGCTAAACTAATAATAACCTCAACATATATGAATGTTTACACAAACAGGGGGAACCTTGCCTAGGATACCTGGAGACATAGGGAGGGGGATAGGGAGAGAGGGATTAGGAAGGATATCTAGGAGACTGGAGGGAGGGAGTATGGGGGAATCAACTCAGAAGGAGATCTCCAACCTCCAAAAGGAGGTTCTTTTGGGGGAAACAAAGAACCATGGGGAATCTAAGGGGGAAACCATGGCATGGCATCAGCCTTGGCTGACTATGTGAATATACATTTGTTTTTGATTGTTTGATAATGATTCACCCTCAATTGTAAGTCCATATTCAACTAATAAAAAATAAATAAAAAAGAAGTTGACAATGGTTAAAGAGGTTGCATTCTTAGCTCATACTTTACCACAATAAAAGTAGAATAAAAGAAAATTAGTCTCGAGAAAAGAAAATAAACACGTGATCTATCTTCTGAGTAGAAAAAGAGCCCATTAAATTTTGTAGATATTCATATGCTTTTCTTCTCTCTCTACTACTATTAGGAAGTCCCTAGAGATTGTGATAGCATGCACCAATTTGACTAATTGTTGGGTCCATGCACAAAGCCCCCAAGGTCATACAATAATAATGAGCCTGGGCCTCCAGCCCTCCAATGTGTGCCAAGTCCAGTGGGCTCCATACCTGTGTCTCCTCTCAATTTCTGTCTGCATTTGGAAGCTCCTATCTCAGATTTCATTCATCTCAATCCTGAGGAAAGACTGAGGTATCACCAGGCACCAGGAAGCAGAGGGGTATTAGATCTGCAGTTTTTCATCATAAACCAGCAAAGAAGCAACATGACTAGGTAAATGCTGAGGGAAGTGAAGGATGAGGAAGAATAATGGGGAGCATTCCTCCTCATCATGATGACAAAAGGTCACAGTGTGCGAAGCCAGATGGCAGGTTAGTGATGTTCAAATTTCCCACTATAAGAGCTATGAAATCTATGCTCTTGTTTGTGGTGGGGTTTTACCCATACAGTCATTCAAAGTTTTGCTTTCCTTTCACACTAATTCTACTTCCTGGAGACATCTCATCCAGGAGAGCATCCAGTGGGTCTCCCTAAGCTCCAAAATGCATAGGAAAGCAGTGATATTGTAAAAGTAGTTGATAACAATCATAACATCTTGAACCATTATGGAGGGCTTCCTTAACGTGAAACTTGAACTTTTATGTTCCATTTATCTTCTTTCATTTCATCTGAATAATCTTCCTGAATGTAGAAGTGCCCACATGCATGTTATATTCTAGAAAAGGAAGGAGTGCGGCATTGTAATGTACCTTGTGCCAATTTGTCAGGAAGCAAACAGTGAAGCCTGGATTGAATTGGGATGTCAGAGGGCATTTTGCTAGGTGAGTCCTGAAAGTTTGTACCCTGGAACACATGACCAAACATTTCACTATACATCTCTCTGGGGAGAGACTTGCTATTCACTGTGCTCTTCAATTTGGGAGGTTCTGGCAGACTCCAGGGCATATCAATGGTTGCATCAGTGACAGAAGAATAGCTAAGATCAACTAAAGTTCACAGAAAGCAAGGAGAGAATAATTTCAGAGTTTTCTGTTCAGACACCGTTCCTGGATTCCTTTGCAGCTGTCCACATTCTCCTGCATTCTTGTAATTAGCTCACTCACCCTCAAAAGGAGGCACTGATTTTGGTCTTTATTTTGTTCCTATTCAGGAAATAGGAATGAGTTTCAAAATATACCATGGATATACAGGTGGTAAGAATCCTGGAACCCTCAAGTGTTGTATAATTGTTCGGGAATCAGTAAAAGATTATTGCGTTAGAAGCAGTAACTTAATTTATAATCCTAAATGTTGTCAGCTCCACTTATTGCTTCTGTGATTTAGGGCAGGTTGTTAGCATCTCTGAGGTTCAGCACTGTATAAGGATTATAATGATACAGTGTGTTTCCTATGTGATTAATATACGATTAATTCATAAAATAAAGTAAAAATAAATTTCATATTTGCCATTGATAATAATAAAGTTAACTTCATACCATCCAACTAATATATCTGTGACATGAAGTTATAGCTATGGTTTTCCTATTTCTGTAATATGACAATTTATTTTTCTTCTTATGAAAGATTATCATGTGCATTTTGAGAGGAATGACTCATGCCTAAATCTTTCATTTCCAATTGTGCAGAGACTATGCCTTAGCATGGAGGAGGCATTTGAAAATCCTGTTAAATATTGAGTACACCAGACAAAAACTGACTGTAATCAATGTGGCTTCGATGCACTTAGCAGTTCCCAATCTGCACTTTCATCCCTTTCAGGACTGTCCATGCAATCAGAGAAAAAGTGGCTCATGTTCATTCCTGTTTATGTTATGGACACATAACCCCTACAATTCCAATCAGCAGCATCTACAACATCTTCATGTTGTAGAAATCTTGACCATGGCAAGATTTTCATAGGGTTAAAAATGAAAATGAGGCCAAAATAAAAGGGGCAGGTAAACCTTATTGCTTGAGCTGAGACACTTTTGAGAGTTTCACAAGATTTCATGCTGTAGTGCCTTTTAGCACTTGCATTAATCAGTCAACTCACTATTTCCAAAGTGATTGATTTTTTTAAACAAATATAATCACAATGAATAAATTTTCATTAAATTCTAGGTTTCCCTTAGGTGCCACATATATTGTTGAGTTGGATTTTATTCTTCCTATTTCTGTTAGGTATTACATGCACAAATAGGTGGAGGGATTTATACATATTCTGATTATAGTAGCAGGTCAATTCTGTGGAACTAAATTTTTCATTTCTTGATTCCTGTCTCAAGATACTGCATCCCCTAGTTATCAAATGGAAATATTATTACCTATATGAGGTGAAATTTCCTCATGCCCTGTTATGGAACAATTATTACTATATAGACTTAAGGGATATTTTTGATGGTATATCTTAAGAATAAGAGGATGCAATCAGCTGAGGTTGCAAACGCCTATAATCACAGTAGATTTGGATGCTGAGGCAGGAGAATCACTGTCCAGATCAGCCTCAGCAACTTAGTGAGAACCTAAGCACCTTAGCCGGACCCTATCTCAAAATAAGAAGGGATGGGGATGTTGCTCATTGGTTAAGTGCCCTTGAATTAGAGGGGGGGGGAGGGAGAGAGATATCGGGTGCAGGATATAATAATTTTTTAAAATTGGGACAACAAAAACAGTTGATGAGTAGTGAAACTGGTGATGCAATAGTTGCTGGAAGCAATGTACTAGTTGTTGTAAGCAATGCATTAATTACTGTAAGTCAAACAGCAATCCTCTACCCACATATTATGTAGTTCTTACTTGCATGGTACGGAGAGAGGCACAAGGCATACACATTTAGAAATGATTGTTGTAACAGTAAGCTGAGAATTGAATAATCTCTCCCTCAGTTAATGTTGTGCATGGTTAAAGTATCTGAAATAAATATATATACTTGAAGGAGACTGAAATTCACAAGTCAGATTAAGCTGGAACATTACAGGGCCAATATGTGTTTGTTCTGAACAATACATAGACTAACTTCAGGGACCATTCTGATAAATGTTTTAAGAAACTCTTGTGGATATATATGGTAACACTGATGGGGGGGACTCTGAAAGGAAGTTATATCCACTAAATTCACAAAAGTACTCACCTTTCTGGTACAGGTTGTAGGAGAATGGAATCTGGCACAGACACCAAGGACTCAAAATTATTATGTAATAATCCCAAACTCAAGAAAATATTGGTTAGGAAGTAAATATTATTAAACGTTCATATACTCAAATTAGTAATCATTTTTTGACATTAATGACAGGTAATATCAGTCACCATTTCTAAATGCCAGGAATGTTCTAAGGCACTAGTTCTCAACCACAGTAGAAGAAAGACCACCAAAAATTCACATGCAGATTGTAAATAAACTGGTTTTGGTCTGGGGCTGGAGTATCTGGATAATTTTAAACATGCACAGATAAATGTATTGATGAGTGTCTCAATGTATTTGATACACAATTTAAAATATTTAAACAATTGTTTTATTGATGCATTGCAGTTTTACATAATGAAGAAGTTTGTTGTTAACACTTTCATATATCAAAACAATTTATTGTGGGCCAATTCCCTCCCCAGCATAACCCTCCCTTTGGTCTCTTATACTTCTCCCTTTAACCCCTCCTCCTTTCCACTCCCTGTTCCCCTAGTCTGTGAGGCTATGTCCAGTTTCATTGGCAATCCATGTTTGATGAGACCATTGTCTAAAATTATTCTTCTCTCACTCTTTCCTATATTATACTCTACCTTCCACATATGAGAGAAAACATTCCACCCTTGGAGTTTCTGGGTTTGGCTAATTTCACTCAGCATGATTTTCTCCATTTCCATTGATTTACCAGCAAAGGTGATAATTTTATTCTTTTTTTTAAGACAGGGAGAGAGGCAAAGAGAAATAATTTTATTTATTTTTTTCAGGTGGCTTTTATTTCTCCCAATTTCAGTAGTGTATGTGGTGCTGGGGTTTGAACCTGGGTGCTCACACATGCAAAGCAATAGCTCTATCTACTGAACCACTGGGGCTGGAAAAAAGAGAGATAAAGGGAGAGAGAGAGAGAGAGAGAGAAAGAAAGAGAGAGAAATACAGAATCAACCTTCATTTTTTCAATTGCTTTTTGTTTTTACAATCCTTATTTTTATATGTTATGCTGGTGTCAAATTTGGATATATATTTACTATTTCTAAGAAGGATAAGACTCAAATCTGGCCTTTGGGACCCTTCCTAGTTCTAAAGTCATGAACTATAAATGTGAGACTTTATAATTAGAAGAGCAATAAAATGATAGTACTAAGCATTAGAAAAAAATGGAAAAATAATTTTAAAAAGCAAATAACTATCTTCCTTACCATATATTTTACTGAGTTTGCATGGAATTGATAGAAGTCAACTGGATAAAATTTAGAATGCTCAAAAGTGTTCAAAATTCCATTGTTTTTTGATTGTTAACAAGTGCAGTGCACATTATTGTCACATTTGTCATAAATGCATTGAATTGGAACTGAACTATATGTATCCAAATTTGAAAACCACCAAAGTCAAGGTTAGTATGTATACACTAAATATTTTTGGAAAGACAAATAATATTTGACTGAGTCCTAACATTCACAAAAAAGGAAAAAGAAAAACCAAGAATGATAAAAAATTCATGTGAGATAATAGGAACTCACTTATTTCCTGAACTGTAAACTCTAATTTAGTGTTTAATGATGTGGTCCTAGCTCTTATAGAGTGTTTACACTCTAAGAAAAGGGAAATTGTACTAATCTCCTAGAATAAAATAATGTACACCTCACTGTTTCCCCCATTTTCTTTAGAATTAGACTGACTTTGTTTTTCTTAAAAGATAAAAGATATTTTTAGCCTATTTTTTTCTTAAAAGAGTGGGCTGTAATTTATTGTGATCATGTATTTGATACCACTGGTATTCTTGGTTTTAACTTTGTACAGTTGGAGTCCTGTAAGGTAGTAGGTATATAAAAAGAGATTAATAACATAAAAATAAATCAAAGAATTCAAAGACATCTGAGTTGGTCAAAAGTGAAAAATATTGCTGAATGTGTATGGTACTAAAATATGAATACTTGTGAATACCTGATTTCAAAACATATGCACAGAGATGGCTGCCTTTTCATTCTTTCCTTTTCCCAGCACTCTTTTCTTTAACAAAAGTTGTCTAAGCAATGTGGAACCACAAAATCTAGCAGATGTGTCACAATTCCATCTCCTGAGTCTATCAGAGGATCCAGAACTGCAGCCCCTCCTCTCTGGACTGTTTCTGTCTGTGTACCTGGTCACAGTGCTTGGGAACCTGCTCATCATCCTGGTTGTCAGTTCTGACTCCCACCTTCACACCCCCATGTACTTCTTCCTCTCCAATCTGTCCTTGGCTGACATTGGCTTCATCACCACCACCGTCCCAAAGATGATTATGGACACCCTAACTCACAGCAGAGTCATCACTTATATGGGCTGCCTGACACAGATGTCTGTTTTTGTTACTTTTGGATGTATGGATGATATGCTTCTTAGTGTGATGGCCTATGACAGGTTTGTGGCCATCTGTCACCCTCTACAATACACAGTCATCATGAACCCTCATCTCTGTGGCTTCTTAGTATTGGTGTCTATTGTACTTAGCCTTTTGGAATCCCTTCTGCATATTTTGATTGTGTTACAACTTACCTGCTTCAAGACTGTAGAAATTCTTAACTTCTTCTGTGACCCTTCTCAACTTCTCAACCTTACCTGGTATGACAGTTTTTCCAATAACATAGTCATGTATTTTGGTGCTGCCCTATTTGGATTTTTTCCAATCTCAGGTATTCTTTTCTCTTACTATAAAATTGTTTCCACCATTTTGACAATCCCATCCTCAGGTGGGAAGTACAAAGCCTTCTCCACATGTGGGTCTCACCTGTCAGTTGTTTGCTTATATTTTGGAACAGGCATTGGAGCATATCTGGGCTCATCAGTGTCAACTTCTCCCAGGAAGTGTGCAATGGCTTCAGTGATGTACACAATGATCCCTCCAATGTTGAACCCCTTCATCTATAGCCTGAGGAATGTGGACATTAAAAGTGCCCTGCTTAGGCTCCACAGCAGGACAGTTTAATCTCAGGACTTGATACCTCCACTTGGAATGCATGTGAGGAAAGAAGCAAAACTAAACATGAGGCTGGTAAATCTTGCCTCTTGGTCAAAATACTTTTACAGTGTAATGGGTTTAATTTGTCTTTAGGTTTTATAATAGAGTGGTTATTGCCAGGGTTGTGGGGAAGAAGGGGAAATTTTAAACTGGCCATAATAACTTAGATTGGGAAGATGAAAAATTTCTAAGGATGGATGATAGCAGTGGTAGTAAAACAACATGAATTCAATTAATATCACATAATTTTATGCTTAAGAAGAGTTAAGTTCATAAATGTTTGTTATGTTTATTTAATCAAAACAAACATTAGAAATAAAAAAATTATATAAAAAGGCAAGTTAGAAACTGACATGAATGATGTGAATCTTTTACAGGAGCTCTGTTCTGAGAAGAGGGAAGTTCAGAAACCTTTGTGAACCATTATTTTCTCGTCTTCCTCCACTAATATTGGTCAGTTTCTAGTGTTTATGATCACAAGGACCAATTTGACCAATTATGATCTGCGTGCATTGAGCCTACAAGGTCACAAAATAGTCAATAATGAGTGCAGCGTGTGCTTCCAGCCCTTCAGTTTGATGTCCCCAGTCCAATTAGGCTCCATACTTGTTTCTTCCTCTGCTATTGCTTTCTGCACCCACAAGCTTCTATCTGACACTACTCATATCAATTCTGAGGACATTCTGAGCTTTCATTGGCATCAGAGGAAGGGCATGGGATCTGCTGTTCTTTATCAAGACAGTGGAGATGTGACATAATCCAATCATTGTAATGGAGGCATGGGTATGGGAAGGACTATTAAAAGCATTGCCTCTTCATTACTGGAGTAAACACACAGCTTTCATACCCAAATGAGAGTATTCCAATATCAAAAGTTTCTGCGATGAGTGCTGGACAGTTTGTGCTTTTGGTGTGGTGAGGTCTCCAAAATCTCATTAAGTTTTTCCCCTCATATTCTGGTTCCAATGACATAAACATCTCACCCATAATAGCAGAAAATGGATCATTCCATATAGCACTGCAAGCACTCCAAAAGCATTATGAAAGTGATGGTGAGGAGGAAGGAGGATGGCAGCAACCATAAAATCATGAACTGGTTTTGAGGGCTTCCTAAATGCCAGGCTCTGGGGTATGTGTCATGTAGTTTTCACTTTAAGCTTTTTAATCTTCCGCAAGTTATAAGCTCACAAATTTTTATTATTTTACAGAAAACTAAGGAGAATTGAACATTTTGAAACTTTCACGAGGATATTAGGTAGAAAAGAGTGGAGTGTATGGTTATTTGGACACAGGGCATCTTGACAGGACAATCCTGGTCAGTTGTCTGCTTGAGTTCCCAACCAGTTATGTCACTGCTCTGTCACTCCAAGAAGAGACTTCTGGGTCATGCTATTAACTTGGGGCAGGGGGCGGTGGTTCCTGGTAGTGGGATTCTCCTGCTGCATCCACTCTAGGAAGGATATTTACAGAGAACATGCAAAGATCAAAGAAAGTATAGGTAATTCAGCAAGTTCCTATTCTTATATCCAACCAAGGACAATCTTGTAGCAGCTCAATCCTCCTCCATTCTTGTAGAGAGTTTTCTTCAAATAGCCATTCTGGTTTTAATATGCTGCTTGTTTCTGCCCACAGAGGAGGATAGACAGCACCCAGATATGAAGTAAGGGGAGCCTGAGACCCATTTCCAGAAAGTGCATTGGAACCGGTGCATTCCTCTCTTCCACAATCAGTGGAGAATTATGGCAAAAATATATTCCTGTGCACAAAGCTGTGATGGTAGATTTCACCACAACATAGCACTCACACTGTTGAAAACAGAAACGCTGTTTTTTTTAAATAAAACTCAGAGTTGAAGTCATAAAAATAAAATCCCAGAGCAATGGACATGTCCATAGACTATACTTCTGGATAAAGTCCAGAGACAAACCTTCTGAGCTTTTGCTGTCCAACTTAGTGTACAGAGGAGTCTGGGTTCCTTGAACTAAATTCTAAACAGTAGGGTGATCCTTTCCAAATCTTTAGGATTTATAGCAATAACCCTAGAATGCTCAGGCCAGGTTGAAGGATTGGAAAGGAGAGAAAATCTTTGAGAAAACAGGAGCTGTGTCTTTTTGCTCCAAGCATACATAAGCAAAGATTTCTCCAGATCATTCCCAGGATGAGTCAAACACATTTGAGGAGATGCTTTCCAGTTCCAATATTTGGTGGATACAAGAATGTGTGTGTGTATGTGTGTGTGTTTGTCTGTCCGCCTGTGTCTGTGTTTGTGAGTGTATGTAGAATTCTATCCCCACTTTGGCAAGCAATGAGTAGTAAAGGCACTGCCCTTATAAAGCCCTTGGATCAAACTTCCTCAGGCAATAAAGAGACAGGCATTGGTGGAACATTCTTCCAAGGTCTATGAAGCCCTACCATGTGCACAAGACTAAGACAACCTGAACTTCACCACAGACCTTCAATTTCCCTTCCACTTCTCTAGTCTTTCACACTGTTTCATTTTCTTGATTCCATATGGCTGCAGGGCTGGGCATAGTGACATGCACCTATAATCTCAGGTGGCTGGGGCAGGAGAATCACAAGTTCCTGGCCAGTCTGTGAAAAGTAACAAGACCAGCAGCAACTTAGCAAGACTCTGAAAATAAAATATAAAAAGGATTAAGGTTGTAGCTGAAATGTAAAACACCCCTGGTTCAATCACCAATGCCTAAATAAATAAATAAAAATAAATTAAATTAAATGACTGCAGACATGGACCCTTGACACCATTCATTTGTTCACTTCCCATATACAGCCCTCCCCAGGGCTTCACTACAAACCTTTCAGCCTTCTCAGCTTTTATATTGTTCCTGGGGGACAGGGGAGAAGGCATTGTCCCATCAGAGGGCAACCAGCTGTGTCTTAGAGCCTCTCCTGACTGGTACAATGACCAACCACTCTCAGCACAGCTGTAATCAGACCCTCAGGGCCTGTCAGTGGGCCACTGTCACTTCCTGGCAGTCTGTCAAAGCAAAGCAGCTATCACCAAGGAGTCCTGCCAGCACAGCACCCCAGGTAGCTACCAAGCCTACTGAGGGGTCCTCCTCAAACGCCATGAAGTTATGCAGATAAAAAGCTTTCTGAGAGGGGCTCAGGAAGCCATTTGGGCTAGTTGGGGTGACTGAAGATCTTGGAGAATAGGATGTTAACTTCATTTACAGCAGTGGATTACTGGTCTAGGGTCGGGGTAAATCATGCAAGGGATCAAAGGGAGTAGGGTTTGTAAGCTCCAAGGTTGTTCAGTAGAACCTGCTATTGAGTTTGGTGATGTCTGTGAGATAAAGGAGTCCTGAGGCTTAAAGAAGGGGGCTTCTGCCTCATGAGGACCCCACTCACAAAGTGATCACCTTCATCCAAGTGATCTGTAGAATTGTGGGATTCACAGGAGAAATAGTAACCAGACTCCCACAACACAAATTTCTTGAGGATGGCTTTCTTGGAGAGTAGGGAGCAGCTTTCCCTATCTGGCAGGAATTGTGTTGAGCTCCATGTCCTTATCTCCTTCCCCTCTTTTTCCTCTTTCCTTTCCCTCTCCCCCTTCTCCTGGTTGCTAAGAGTGGACCTCTGAGCATCAGGTATGCTAAACTGGTTCTCTACCGTGGAGACACAAATCCAGGACTGTTGGACTTCTAGAGAAACTCTACTGCACCAGGATGGGGGCAGTGCTTCCTCCACTAGGTGTGTTTGGCTTAAAGAAGCTGTTTATCTTGGCCAGTTTCTCCAGGAGAAGGAAGAAGGAACAAAAGAGCCAGATGGCCATGGGTAACTGGGCAGTTTGCCAGGGTGCCCAACTTTGTGCACCCTGCTCTCCCATGTGGGTGATGTATCCCCAGTTGACCCACCAGTTATTTGCCATGTCCTCTAAGGTGGTCTAACATGTAGGATTCACGATTAATAGACACTAAATCAAGCCACAGACATCAGAAGATTTAGGTGGCTCTGACAGAACCCCATCACTGACTGATTTACTCCTCCAGTTGCAGGGACAAAAAAAAAAAAAAGCCCTGAGGATGCACCACAGAAAAATGTTCTTATCTCAGAATTTTTAAAAATTTAATTCTAGTGTAAATTGGAGAAAACAGAAAAATAAATAATGAGATCCACAAATTCTGCTTCTTTGGCCAACTGAGTTCTGTACTTGAATGGATTTAATTTTTCGTCATTTTTCATAACATTATAGTGGTTATTGCTTGGGTTTGCATAGGAATGGGGAGTTGTTAAAATGGACACAATTTAAGTTGTGAAAATCTAAAATTTCTGGAGCTGAATGGTGGTGATGAGTATTTAACAATGTGAATGGGATTAATGCCACTGAATTGTGTAATTAAAATTGTTAAAATGGTTAATGTTTTCATTTTGTGTATTTTCATATAATAATATATCGGTATAAAAATCAGATAGACTATTACACATGAGCTAATTACTAAGTAGAGGAGTGATCCAAAATTATTTTTTCTTCTATTAATATTAGGAGGTCCTTTGAGATTAGAATAATTTGAACCAATATCTCAGTGCACTGAACCATTAAAATGATGTTAGAGAAATTATTCATCCTGCTCTTCCAGTCTTTCAACTGATGGTTTTAGTCCACTTAGTACCATACCTATGTTTGCACCTCCCGTGGTTTTATGTGTCCAGAAGCTCGTGTGGTGTACTTGAGTAAATACAGAGTTCTGGTCTTCCTTATGCTCATATCAATCCTAGGGACTTATAGGCTTCTTTAGGTAACAAGCACAGGAGATTCATCAAATTTTCAGTCATTGGTCCTGAATAAGAAGACATGCAGGATAACCAGGTATGTTTCTAGAGAGACAGGGGTAGAAGACACACTATGAGAAGCACTGTTTTCTCACCATCAGGAGAAATATGACTGTTGGGACAGTCAGATGGTAGAAAAAGTTAAAATTTCAGGTTTGTTAAATGTATAGTTCTTGATCCTCTTTGTGGTATAAGTCCCTGACCCCCCCACAAAAAAAAAACTTTTTTGAAATTTGACATTCATCCACAGCAGTTCTATTTTACATAGCATGTGGACCACAAGAACAGAAAGTGTGTGAATATAAACTCTTCCAAAAGCACTCCAAGATAGTATAATGATGCTGATGATGCTGAGGAGGAGGAGGAGGAGGAGGAGGACAATAGTACTATGAAGGGCTTACTAAGTGCCCAGCTCTGAGCTGTATGTCCAGTGTAGCTCGTTTCATTCAGTGTCTTTCCCAATATGTTATTAGCTTTCGGGAAAGAAGGATCCCAATATTTCTGTACCTACTTGGTGATAGGTAGAAAATAGTGAAGCCCTATTTGCTATGACGTGTCTGATTTCAACATAGGGCATTCTTGCTACTAGAATTCTGGTATGTTATGAAATTGATAATATAGAGAGCCATTTCACTTGTGAGATCCTAGGTAGATCCTGGTAGCAAGCTGTGTTAGGCATCTGCATTTGTTGCATGAACTACAGTTGGAGAAGTTGTGGATCACATGCTGTGACCACACAACAGTAGACATAGGATAATTCAACACAGATCTCTGTCTTCTGCCATCCATGTCACCCTTGAGTCTGTCCTCATTATCTCCCATTCCTGTCATCATTCCACATGATCTCAATCAGAAAAATAAGGTCTGGTCTTGATGTCATTTTTAGTTGGAAATCTGGGGGGAGTTTTAAAGTTTTAAAATATACTTCATGTGAGCCTATGCTTAGGACTTCTGGACTCACCTTGAAACTTCCTCATGGTTTGGAAATAAGAAAATGCTTTGGTGTTTCAAACTCAATGAGAATTTTTTTACACATTTTATTGATGCATTGTATTAGTACATAATGATGGGGTTTGTTGTTACACATCCATATATGCACACAATATGAATATAATTTGACCAAAATCCTTCCCCAGCATTTCCCCACTCCTTTACCTCCTCCCTCCTCTGGTAGCATTTTTTCTACTCATCTCCCTTTGATTATTATTATTATTATTTTTACTTTTCCCATTTGTATTGCTTGTATAGGAATGATTTAGTACCTTATAGGTGAAAATTATATACTTTTCCCTCCCATCCTTCTCCCCTCTCCTTCTCTCTTTTCTCTTCTTGATTAGACTTCCTTTAGCTCAATGTTGTTCTACTCAGCTATTAAAAATAATGAAATTATGACATTTGCCAGTAAATAGATGGGAATGGAGAATATCATACTAACTGAAATTAGCCAAACTCTGAAACTCAAAAGACAAATGTTTTCCTTCATATACAGAAGCTAGGGTAAAATAAAGCAAAGTGGGAGGGAATCTAAGATTACATAGAAAATTTGAATTTTATTCTCTTGGCTTTACTTATTTTTACAATATCCTAAAGATAGTTAATATCTCTGAGACTCAGGAATGCCATTTGTGTTAGTTTCTGGTTGATACAAGGACTCTAATTAAGGATCTCATAGGTACCCTGTGATCCGTACACGAAGAGTATGTGAAAATGCCTGAAATGCAAGAATGCAAAAATGCAGTTTTTACATTATTAACAATAATGTTAATCTTCATACTATTCAGTCAAATTAGCCTTTGAGCCAGAATTACCAATTTCCTATTTCTGAAATGGGACATTTAACTTTTGTCCTTGTATAAGTACAATTGTGTACTAGGAGAGCAAAGACTATTTCATGCTTGATTCCCCAGAACCTGTACAATCTTGGGCACAGAGGAAGTATGAACAATAAAAAATCCCTTTAATGGCCAAAAATATATGAGGTCACAAGAAAATTTATATCTTTCTAGTTATAGCGACAGAATTTTTTAAATTATAAATAAAAAACTCGTCCAAATACAAATATCAAACTTCAGCTATATTTCACAGTTCAGAGAATATGTCAAATAATATTTTTTCTAAATAATTAAAATACTTGTTTCTCTACAATAATTTTTCAGTTTAATATTTTTGCTCTTAGCAATTGAACTAGAAATTGATTTATTCAAATACTAATGATCAAAATTATATTTTGTTAATGTTTACTACTTATTTGAATAATTAACATTTAGAATTTGTGTGAAAAAAATCCCTTTAAATATCGAATAGACTTTTCCTTGATTCATAAAAAATGGCCACACTCAGTGTGGCTCCAATACACATGGTATTTTATTATCTGCACATTCCTCTTTTCAGGAATATCCCATAGAACTAAAGAGAAGTTATAATGGCTCTTTGTTGAGTTAGTGGTATGGACTTATGTGACCAATACTGACATTTAATAATATCTGCAACACACAATTATTTAAAAATCACTGCAGAGAATTTCATGAGTAGGGAAAAATGAGGCAGAAAGGAAAATGAAGAGGTAAACCTTGAACTGTGACATATTTTAGACATTCGCATCATTCCAGGATTCCGTGGCTGTTGCAAATTATTCCTCAATAAACTCATTATTTCCATAATTATGGAATTGCTTATCTAAAAAATATGGTGAAATAATTAATGGGCTCCAAATTCTTTGGCATGGAAATAGGTGTTAATCTCTCTCTGCCCAATAAGTAGTATGAAAAGACTGAAGGAGAGGTTACATACATTTTGAAAATACATCAGGTCAATCACATTGGCCGAAAAGTTTGATTTTCTGACTTATATCTCATGACACTACTGCCTCAGAGCAGCATAATAATGGGAATATTATTCCTGATACAAAATGATATTCCTTGGTGAATTATCTGGATGGAGAGTGACTTCAGGGATTATTTTTGGCAGGATATATTAAAATTAAGAGTGTTAAAATGAAACAAAAATTAGATGTGTTTGTGAATGTTTCACTAACTTTAGGCAATGAATGCTTCAGTGCACAGTAATACCACATTTGTGATCACTTATATAGAATTTTGTGGATTTAGGTAAACCATAGTTATCAAAATTTAAAGTCCGAAAGGCCAAATACAGTAAATAATTTCAAAATTGCAACAATTGAGTGAAGATACTCACACACACACACACACACACACACACACACATATGGAAAATCAGAAAATTCAGTTAAAGTAAAACTCCCTGCAAGATGATCAACAGAATATGATGTTTACTAATGGTGAACTACCACCATTGATTTAGTGTGCACATAATTTTAATTTGTCCTAGCTCTTCTGGTGTTCTCAATATTCTAAGTAAAATTTTTTCACATACTCTTAAAAATATTTTGACTGATTTTAACTTCCTTTAGTTACAGTGATTTTCTCTAAAGGTAGAATGTTGTTGCTTCTTCACTATTTTAATAAAAGTTTTGGATATATTTTACTCTGAAAATAGACTAGTTATCCATAATGCTTTTGGCCTTATGACATGGTTCAGTTGATTGTCTCTAAAGCAATATGTAAAAAATGAGGTGAACAACACAGAAGAAAGTAATACAAGAGTTTTAAAAACATTTTGTCATAAGTGTGACATATTGATGTGGTATATGCACCTGGAATAGAATAAATACATTTTCTTACTTGAATTCCAAACGGAGTGAACTGGATGTCTCTTGGTTCCATTTTCTCATCTGACAAGAGTGAGGTGGATTCTCAGTAAAGTTTTGATTTGCAATTCTCTGCTAGTAAGTATACCATTTTCTTATATATTTATGGGCTTTTCAGACTTCCTCCATTGAGAAGTTTTTATTCAGTTCCCTAGCCCATTCATTGATTGGATTATCTGCACTTTTGATGTTCAGTTTTTTGTATATTCTGGATATTAGCCCTCTGTTGGAGGTGTAGCAGTCAAAGATTTTCTCCCATTCCATTCTGTAGGTTCTCTCTTGATACTCTTGACTAATTCTTTAGCTGTGCAGAAGCTTTTTAGTGTAATGTCATCCCTTCATTTATTCTTGGCAACTGAGATGCCACTAAACTAAAAAGCTTCTGCTCAGTCAAGGAATTGGTCAAGAGACAACCTACAGAATGGGAGATAATCATGGCAATCATGGCCTGTGATTCCCCCAAAATGGGACTAATATCCAAAATTTACAAAGAACTCTAAATGTCAATACTAAAAACGTAAATAATCCAATCAATAAATAGGCCAGAGAGCTAAACAGAAACTTCTAAACAGAGTAAATTGAGCAAGATAATAAATGCACGAGAAAGTGTTCTAAATCATTAGTAATAAGAGAAATGCAAATTAAAACAACATTAAGATTTCACCTGGGGCTAGAACAATGGTTCAGCAGTTACAGCACTTACTTGGCATGTGCAAGTACAAGGGTTCAAACCCCAGTACACACGTACACAAGTAAGTATCAGATTCAAACCCCAGCACAATGTACATATGAAGTGTCAGGCAACAAAAGCCACAAGTAAAACCAAATAAAAGTGATTCTCTATCTATCTAAAAAAATTAAGGATGGATCCACCATACCATCCGGCTATTCCTCTTCTGGGTATTTTTCCAGAGGAGATAGAATTAGCACATTACAGAGACACAACAAAATCTGTTCATAGCAGAACAATTTACAATAGCTAAATTATGGAGTCAACCCAGATGCCCCTCTCTGTTATGAATGGATCCTATAACTCTGGTGCAATGGAATTCTACCCACCAAGTATAAATAATGATATTGTGGCCAATGAAAGTAAATGAATGGCAATAGAACTAATCATGCTGTGCGAAGATAGTTACAACTAGAGAATCAAGGGTCAAATGTTTTCCCTCATTTGTGGAGGCTAGAGCAAAATCCAGGCTTGGGTGAAAGGTTGTCAAATTCATGTATTAGACTCAGCCACACATAGTCTAGCCACAAATAATCTGGGGTAACCATACATATGTGGAGGTTTGGAGACTGGTAAGGGAGGGGCGAGGGAGCATAGGGAGGGATCTAGGGAGACAATCAATGATGCAGCATACTTTTTACCCCCTGAGAATTCAAATAATACTTATGCAATAATTTAATTATGGGAAATTCACAATCTAAGCATTTACATCATTTATAGGGGTGAAATACAGAAGAATCGAGAGACTGGGGTATGGGTGATGGGGGTTAATTCTGGTTTAAGAACAAATGGATATCATTGTTACTTTATATGGATTTATGATTGTACAGTAACTATTAAGAAAATATTTTTTAAAATTATAAAATAAAACACAAACATAGTTGATAGAAGAATTTGTTCACAAACGAGAGAAATAAAAGCACAAGAAGCCAAAAAAGACCTGCGAGATAACAGGAACTTGTTTTCTAATATCAACTATCATATTCACTGTGGTGATGATATAATGCAGTCTTAGCTATCACACAGTATTTTAAATATTCTAAAACAAAGTAATGTGTAGGATTGTTTGAGTATGTGTTATATATTTATTGTTTAATTTTTCCCTATCCTCTTTCCTGTTTGAAAAGGTGTCCAAGCAATACAGAACCACAAAATCTAACACATACCTCAGAATTCTATCTCCTGGGCCTCTCCACTGATCCTGAACTACAATCTGTTCTCTTTGGACTGTTCCTGACCATGTACTTGGTCATAATATTAGGGAACCTGCTCATCATCCTGACTCTCAGCTCTGATTTCCATCTCCACATTCCCATGTACTTTTCCCTCTCCAACATATCCTTGGATGACATTAGCTTCATCTCTAAGAAGGTCCCAAAGATAGTGGCGAACATCCAAACTCACAGCAGTCATCTCCTATGTGGGCTGCCTGACACAGATGATTCCTATTATCCTTTCTCTGTATATGAATGACATGCTTCTGACTGTGACGGCCTATGTCTGATATGTGGCCATCTGTCACCCCCTGCATTTTGCAATCGTTAACAAGCCTTGCTTCTGTGTCAGGATGATTTTGGAGGTGGGCTTTTGTAGTCCCATGTGCACAATTTGGTCATCATTAACTTTTCTTACTCTGAGAATGTGGACCTCACCCACTTCTTTGACCATTCTCAGGCACTTATTTGGTCTGATAACCTTACCATAAACATGCTCATATATTTTGTTGGTGCCACTATGGTTTCCTTCCTTTCTCAGGGAAATTTTTTCTTACTACAAAATTGTTTCTTCCATTCTGCAATTCTCTTCTTCAGTGGGAGTATAAAGCCTTCTCCAGCTGTGGGTCTCACCTCAGTTTTTTCACTTATTTTAAGGAAGAGTCATTGGTGTGTACCTTTTTTCCAAGAAATCATCTTCTACCAAAAAGGGTATAGTGGCCTCAGTGATGTACACTGTGGTCACCCGTGTGCTGAACCCCTTCATCTACTGTCTGAATAGCAGGGACATTAAAAGTACCTTGAGCTTAACCCAGAGAACTAATGGTCGATTGTCTCCACTCATCTGTGGAGATTGGGACTAGACCCTGGCCAGTGAGAAAGTTGGTCTATTATCATGTGTTAAATCCAGATAAGATGTAATGCTATACAACATAATCCTTTTTTAGAGATATTGTGGGAAGGGGAAGGGAGGGATAAAGGTGGGTAATTGGTGGGGCACTCCTGGGGGTAATTGTAATATCCAGATCTATACACATTTAATATTATTTTGTTAACAACTTGTATGGTTGTTCAAAAATAAAAAAAAATTTTAAAGTGCCTTGAGGAGGTTGCACAGGAGTATAAACTTATTTATTTGAGATCTCTATGGTTTTTAATGTAGGCACTCAGTGCAATAAATTTTCCCCATAAGAATGCTTTGAAACTGTTCCAAAGATTTCAATATCTTGTGTATTCATTCTCATTTTCTTCCAAGAATTTCTGGATTTCTGATTTCATGACTTCTTGTATCCATTTTTCATTTAATGGGATATTATTCAATCTCCATGTGTATGTGTGTTTTCTGTTATGATCTTTGTTGTCAATTTTAAGGTCACGGAATGATATTCTGATAGGATACATGGAAAAATATCTACTTTTTATATTTACTCAGATTTCCTTTCTGAACCAGAACATGGTCTATTTTAGAGAAGTAGCCATGCTCTCCTGAGATGAAGATATACTTAGCGAATTTGGGATGGAATATTCTATAGATGTCTGCTGAGTCAATTTCATTTATGGAGTTGTTTAGAATTTAGATCTCTTTTTTATTTTTTTTTTTATTTTGACAATCTATCTATTGATGATAGGGCAGTTTTAAATCTTCCAGTATTATCATGTTGAGGTCCACAAGTATTTTTATGTCATGGAATAGTTTTTCCTCATACTTAGAAGGGTTTCTATTTGGGGAGTATATATTTACTATGGTTATATATTCCTGTTGTATTGTTCCATTAACTAGGATGCAATGACCTTCCTTCTCTTTTTTGATTAATTTATATTTGAAATCTATCTTGTCTGATATAAGTATTGCAACTCCAACTTGCGTTTTTGGACCATAAGCCTGTTAGAATTTTTTCCATCTTTTCACCCTTAATCTGTGGATGTCATTGGCTGTTTGGTGGGTCTCCTGTAAGCAGTATATTATTTGATTTTGTTTTTTTAATCCAATATGCTAATGTGTATCTTTTATTGTTGTTTTCAGAGCATTCACATTCAGTTTTAAGATAGTTATGTGGTTCTGGTTCATAGTCATCATGTTTCATTAGTGAGTTCTGTGCTGAATTTATTGTGTTTTTATAGAGTGCACTTTAATTCAATTTTCTCTATGGTTTTTGAGGAGTATTTGCTTATTCTTGTATCTGGATTTTATCTTTGAGGGTTCTTGGTAATGCTGGTTTACTCTTCTTGAAAGCCTCAAATTTAATCTTATTGTGAAAAGTTCTTACTTCCAAATTGTATTTGAAGCTGAGTTTTACTGGTTATAGTTTTCTTTACTTCAGCTTGTGGTCATTCAGTCATTAAAAGATCTCCTTCCAGGACCATTTTGCTTCTAGAATCAGAGCTGAAAATTCAGATGTGATCCATATTGGTTTGCCTCTGAAAGTAATTTGGCATTTCTTTCTTGGCACATTTAATATTTTTTCTTTGATTTCTCTGCTATATATTTTGAATATGATGAGTCCCAGTGAACTTCTCATTTGCTTAGGCCTAATTGGGTGTCCTGTACACTTCCTGAATGAGCATTTCTGACTTTGTTCTAATATGACAAAACTTTTCTTTTAACTATTTTGTTAAGAATGTTATTTATACCTTTCTTTTGTGTTTTAATTTTTTCCTGTATCCCAATTACTCTTATATTGTTTCTTCTGATTTTATCCCAGACATTTTGAAAATTCTGCTCGAGTTCTGTGATTTTTTTTCTTTCTTTCTTTCTTTCTTTCTTTCTTTCTTTCTTTCTTTCTTTTGCTCAAACTTACTCAACCCATCTTCCCTTTTGGAAGTTCTTTCTTCCAGTGCTAAAATTCTATTTTCTATAGAGGTTAATGTGTTATTAAGTTCCTCTTACATTATTGTTCTGATGTTATTGACTGAAAATTTTAGCTCCATTACTTCCTTGTTCAGTATTCTTTTGTTTGATAATAGTTTTTCATCTCTTGAATTTTCCCACTTAGTTCCTTCATTAAATCTTCTTTTAGTTTGTTGTTCCTTTCAGTAATCAAATGATTGATAATTATTTCTAGATTTTCAGCCAACACCCTTTCCATTGTTCCTTGGTTGGGGAGTTGTGTTCTTGAGGTGAACCTTTTCTATTTTGAATACTCATTTTCTATAATCTTCTTTCAGATCTTTGAATCGAGTTTCTCTGTGCTAAATATAGGAATGTCTGGAGGTGCTTCTTCCTTGCAGGTTGAAGGGTCGCATCAGACACCACCACTCTGATGACCACATTCTTCCTGAAAGCTGTACCTTATGGATCTAGGCCTAGAGCATTGATCCAGGATCTGTTGGGGGTGTGTGACAACTTGCTGGATTGCAGAAGTGCAGCATCCATAATGCTTTTTTGAGTCCTTGGGTCCATTATGGGCAGAAGTGGGCCTTCTGCATGGTGAGACAGGACCTGGGATCCTTGGCAGTGGGTATGGGCCCAATATATCTAGACCTAGTGGGAGTGAGCTACATGTGTGCAGCTATGTGTGTGGAGGCTAGTGGTTTGGAACCATAGGGTAAGGAGAGTCCTGTGCTCAAGTGTCCTGCATTTGCATGAAGGCACTAGACCTGAGGCCTGGATCTGCGTGCAGCAGCTGCTTGGGTGGATCCAGCAGGTTCCTGGGTTCAGGTGCCCTGAATAATCCTGAAGATCCTGGACCTAAGGCCTGAATCCTCATGTAGTGACTGCTCAGATGGGCTCTAGTAGGCTCCAGTAGGCACAGATGCCCTGCATGTGCTTGAAGTCGCTGTACTCAAGGCATAGATCCATGCTCAGTGGCTGCAGGGGTTGGTTCTGATGGGTGTCCTGGTTGAAGGTACACTGATCATGCCTGAAGACCCTGGACCTGAGGCCTGGATCCATATGCAAAGTCTTTTGGGGTCAGCTGCAGTGGAGATCCTGGGCCCAGGGACCTTGTTCATGTCTGCAGGCCCTGAACCTGAGTGTGTGAGCCCTATAAGTGTAAATGCTTGAATAGAAAATACAGACATAGTGTTGAATGTCTCTTCCTTTTTTTCCTTTTATTTTGCATTTCAAAATGTGTCCAAAGAACACAAAACCCCAAAACCTAACATCTGTATTGGATGGAATTCTATCTCATGGAACTCTCAGAGCTTCCACATCTGCAGCCCATTCTACTTGGACAGTCCCAGCTTGGGAACTTGCTCATCATCCTGGATGTGAGCTCTTACTCCCACTTCCACTCTGCCATGTACTTCTTCCTCTCCAAACTGTCCTTGGCTGACATCTGTTTCATGTCCACCTTGGTTTCAAAGTTGATTCCAAACATACAAAACCACAGCAGATCCATGTGTTATGGTGGTGTGGTCCTTGTGCTTGCCAGGCAAGTGCTGTAACCACTGAGTCACTACTCCAGCTCAAAATGCTAGTGTTTTGTTATGTAAATTTTACTATAATATTCAATGGAAATAAAATAATCCATCCAATAAAAGAAGAGGAAAAGAAAAAAAAAATCATTGAATAGTACTCAGAGCTTCCTTTGGAATAGTGGAGATGTCCCAAAACTCTGGAGGGTATTCATTTTTTCTTTCTTTGTTCTTCACTATTAATAAATCCTTAGAGATTGGGATTAGATGGACCAATTTATCTAATAATGACCTCTGTGCCCTGAATCTACAAAGTATTATATAGTAAATTTTCAGCCTGTGGCTCCATTCCTTCAGCATGATAGATGTGCCCATGTGAGCTGCAAACCTGTGTGTTCGGTCTGTCAGAAAGCTTGTTTCTGAAACTGTGTAATCCCAGGGCTTGGGAGAGCCAATGCTTTCCTTGTGCCCAAGGAAAGTCAACTGCTTTGGATTCTCTTTCCGTGGGACAACCAAGAAGAGAAGAAGCTTAAAACAGTAAGTGCTGAGGGAGATAATGGACAGTGGAAGTTCCACTGGAAACGTTCTCTCATCCTTAGAACTAACTTGACATTATGGGTATTGGTACTGCATCATGATAACTTGCAGAATTTCAGCAATTATGAGTGTAAACTTTCTGCCATGTGGGAATTCAAAGTTGGGTGTTCCTCCCACCTGTGTTATGCTAGGTGTGCACAACTCCAATAATGCTCCCTAAGCTCTCCAAAAGGACAGTGAGGGGGATTATGGAGAGCAGGAGAGAAAGCATATCATCAGTAGTTCTGTTTGAGGGATTGTTTGTACAAACAAAATGCATTTTTTTTAGTGCACTATAGTTATGCGTAACAGTGTGGTTAATTATGCATGGAATACGATTGGCTCCATTTCTGTTCTCAGTGTTTCCCCTTTCTTTCCTCACCTCCCTTCCCCTTTTTCCTATCTTGAACTTCAGGTTCTGATTTATTCCTTGTAGAACTATTTTCAATTCTTCTTCACAGTTTTCCAAATTCATGTGCATCCATTTTGTATTCCATAAAGGTAAGGGGGCAGCATTTTGTTACAACTAGTATTAAATTACTAAACAAAAACCAGAAAAGATATTTGCATTGGTATGTCTCAATTCAGATACAGTGCTTCCTGCCAAGAGAATCCTGGCACATTTTCCCTTTGAAAATACAACAAGAGGGGCTAGAGCAGTGGCTCAGTAGTTATGGTTCTTGCCTGACTCAGGTTCGAACCCTACCACCATGTATACAACATAGTATCAGAGCAACAAAAGCCACATGAAAAAGTAAATAAAATTAATTATCCCATTCTCTCTCTCACTGTCCCTCTCTCTTAAAAAAAAAAAGAAAAGAAAAAGAAAACACAGTAAGACATTTCACTTCCTACCTTTGTAGGAAGAGACCCCATTGCTCATTGAGCTTTTCCATTTGGGGGCTGCTGGTAGATCATAAGGCAAAACAGGGATGCCACCAGTTATATCAAGATAATACAGGGAGCTACAGAACACAGCAACAATCACAGAAAGAGCAGGTGCATGGTACTTCAGCAAACATCCCCCTTGATTCTCTAAGGATATCACGCAGCTGTCCACATTCCTGTCCTCTCCTTTGCTCTGCCCTCTCAGTCTCAAAAAGAGACTTACAGGAAACTGTTGGTTTCATCACTTTTCAGGAAACTGACCAGAGTTTAAATATGTACCTCAGATAATCCTGTGGTTTAGACCTCTGGATACCTGCTTAAAACTTAAAATTTTGTGATGTTTGGGGAACAATGAAAAAATTTAGTGCATCAGACCTAGAGCCTGTCCATTCAGTTTTCAATCCCCTTGTTCCACTCAGAGGTTGGAACAAGAGAGAATCTGTGCAACTAAGCATTGTCATTTTAGGTAATTTATAGTTGATACAACAGCAGTGAGTTCAGGTTAAACACATAATGGGTGCTCCCTTTTTTATTAATATGTGATGACTGTATAATAAAAAGGAAAAATAAACTTTATTAATAATGTGATTAGTCTTTATATCATTCAAATAAAATATAATGTATTTCAAGTTACTATTTCCACATTTCAGGATATTTTATTTTGTCCTTAAATAAGTATAGGCTATATATTTGGAGAGCAATGACTACTCTTTCATTTCAGATTCCTCACAGCCCATATACCTTTTTAAGCACAAATGATGAATCAAAAATAAGTAGTCTCTGTTAAGTACTAAGTAGACTCTTCCTCAGTTCACTATCACTGCAAATTCAATACACCTGATGATTTCTTGTCTGCACTTTCATCCCTTTTAGGAACGTTTAACAGTACAAGATATGAGAAATAATAGATTTTGTTTGTGTCTGTGTTATGTACTCATGAATTTTCATGTTTCATTTATCATCATCTATACAATTCAGTTTTTCAAAGATAATGATGGAGATACTAAAGGGTATTAACACAGGAAAAGAGGACTGGGCAAATAACCTGTGTGCTTGATCTGATTCACATTTTGGAGTTACATCATTCCAGGTTCTTTAGGATTTCACCATTGTTTGCAGCAATAAATTTACCATGTCCATAATGATGAAAACCTTTATTTGAATACATTGACCCAATACTTATTGAACCAAATTTCCCTTAGACGTGGAAATAATGGGGAAACATAGATGTTTCTGTCTCCATTTTCATTATGCAGCTTGTACTCAGGAAGATGTAGAGATTGTGCCCATGTGCACATAGGTACAGGAACATGATCCACAAATAAAACATTGATTTTCTAACTCCCATTCTAGTATGTCATCTTATTGGCTGTACAAAATGAAATTTCTCAGTCAATGATTATGTAAGCATTATTACTTGATGTACATCAGCAATATTCTTAAAAATATATGCTAACAGTACTGCACATTTTATTTTTTTAGAGATATAATTTTTATTAAAACAACAAATACAGGTGATTAAAATGAAGCATTTATCTTAATATGTAATAATGATATCTTTGGAATTCAAATAATTATCTAACACCAAATTATTATCTGGAATTTTTCATTTTTGTGATATGGAGTGAGGCATGGGGATTTTTAAAAGTTATTCATAATAATAAACTTATTCATTACATGATGTTTCTCTCTCAGATAATGAAGTGCATCAGTTAAAGCATTCAAAGTATGTAATTCACAGACAGGAGACTTAAATGCACATGCCAATATGCACTACTTCAATTCAGAGAGGTAAGTTTGCTTTGTAGACCACTTAAATGATCTTTAGGTAATGAGTAGGTGAACCTTTAAAAACTGCCACTGGATACACAAATCAGTACTGGCATGTACATGCTGACTTAAAAATGCATACATGGAACCATGACAGGAGCTTCTTATGAAGACAATTGTACAAAAGAACTAATTCTGTAGAGATATCAAGAACTCAAATTTCATAGGTGAAAATTTATATCCCTCTAAAGTGTTAATTCTGAAGCATACATCTTTTAAAGTTTATGTTTTAATACAAGTAGTAGTTATTATTGACATTATAGGACATAGCATTGATGGGACATGTTCTAAATGCTAGCAAAGAATCTGCAGCAGTGATTGTCAACCCTGGCATAGGAAAGGACTACAAGATCTTCACAAGCACTTCCTCTCATTAAATAGGTATTTTGGTCCAATGTGTGGTGTCCTGATATTTTAAAATACCTATGGTGATATGTATTGATGGGCTAAGAATCATTAGTCTCTGTAGTTAACAAATTAAATATGTTTTAAAAACTATACTAAGAGTTGGGTATTTCTTTCCTCTGGTTTAGAGATGAATAAAACAGTCCATGTGTGTTTGCATTAGTTCCTGTACTTTCCTATGTTGCATTTTTTCCAATTAAACCACATTGTGGCCTGTATAATAGAAACTATGAGTTGACTTCAATTAGCTGAAGTAATATATTGTGACTTGTGTACCAGGAGGTTGTTGTCAAAATTGGTTAAATGCCGTAAGAAGGGTATGATACAAACTTAGGTTTCAGGACTTTCCTGGTGCTAAAGTCTTCAGCCACAAATAAGTAGTTTTTTCTGATCAGAAACACAATGAAATTAAAATTGGAAACTTGTTTCTCCACATATCCTTGTTGCCTCACCATTTACAGGTGGAGCACACACTGATGCCCCACTTGTGGCCCACTATGACATAGTTTACGTATGTTTAACTTCAGTATGTCTAGCAAAACTTGAATTCCATCAAAGTTAGGTATGCAAGTTTGATACTAACTACTTTTAAAAAGACAAACAAAATTGAGTGAGAATTTCATCCACAAAGGATGGAAATTAGGGGGAAAAGGTAAAAAATTCCTATGGGATAACTGACAAATATTGTTTTCTTATATGAATTAATTATCAACTTTCATTTAGTGTTCAGATAATGTAGTTGCAGGTGTTACACATGGTTTTAAATACGCTAAGCCAAAGAAATTTGTGCCATTATTTGAATGTTTGATGACAGCTTGTCTGCTGTTTGCAATTCTCTTTTCGTTTTTGAAAGATGTTCCAGCTATAAAGAACCACACAATCTAACAACTTTCTCTGAACTCCATCTCATGGGCCTGTCAGATAATCCTGAACTTCAGCCCATTCTTTTTGGGCTGTTCCTATCCATGTACCTGATCATCATTCTAGGAAACCTTCTCATCATCCTGATTGTCAGTTCTGACTCTCACCTCCACACTCCCATGTACTTCTTTCTCTCCAACCTGTCCTTGGCTGACATCTGCTTCACCTCCACCACAGTCCCAAAGATGATTGTGGATATCCAAACTCAGAGCAGAATCATCTCCTATGGGGGCTGCCTGACACAGATGTCTCTTTTTCTTCTTTTCGGAAGTATGGATGGCATGCTCCTGACTGTGATGGCCTATGACCGGTATGTAGCCATCTGTCATCCCCTGCGTTACCCTCTCATTATGAACCCTCACCTCTGTGGATTCTTAGTTTTTGTGTCACTTTTGTATAGTGTTTTTGAATCCCAGCTACACAATTTGATTGCCTTACACTATGCATCCTTCAAGGACGTGGAAATTTCTAATTTCTACTGTGAACCTTCTCAAGTACTTAATCATGCTTGTGCTGATACTTTTACTAAAAATATTGTTACATATTTTGCTGGTACTATCAATGGTTTTCTTCCTATCTCAGGAATCCTTTTATCTTACTATAAAATTGTTTCCTCCATTCTGAGAATCCCATCCTCAGGTGGAAAGTACAAAGCCTTCTCCACCTGTGGGTCTCATATTTCAGTAGTTTGTTTATTTTATGGAACAGCCATTGGAGTGTACCTTGCTTCAGCAGTGTCACATTCTCCTAGTAAGATTGCCATGTCCTCCGTGATGTACACTGTGGTCATCCCTATGCTCAATCCCTTCATCTACAGCCTGAAGAATGAGGATATTAAAAGTGCCCTGAGGAGTCTACACAACAGATTTATCAAATCTCAGAAACTCTAGCATCCATTTCAAGCATAGATTGGAAAAGGAAGCAGAAATAATGATGAATATCTATTTATTTTGCCTGCATCAACACATATTTTGTTACTCTGTCACTCCACATCATGTTTTATAATAAAATGGTGTATGAATGGGTTGGGGAAAGTTAGGAATCTGAACTTATTAAACTGTGTAAAATTTAAGTTTGGGGAAGGTTTCACAATAAGGTAAATCATGGTAAGACCAGTGGAAAGTGTGCTTTAAAAATGGCTTAAGGGTGGAGCGATGGCCCAGTTGTTACTACACTTGCTTGGCAGGTGCTCAGTCATGAGTTTGAACCCCAGCACCACATACACAACAAAGTGTCAGAGTCTCATGAAAAAGTAAATAAGAATTGATTCTCCCTTTCTCTCTCTCTTTCTCTTTAAAAAATATAAAATGGCTTAAATGTTATATACCCATTATATGTATTTTAGCATGCTGAAATGGAAGAATATGAGAATGATTCTTTAAAAATTCCAAACAATATGAACAGTATTCATGAACTTCCTCTTTAGTATAGACAGCCTCCAAAATCCTCTATGGACTTTCTTTTCCTCTTCTTCCTTCCTTGCTACTTGAATTCCATAAAGATTGGGATATCATGGTTCAATTGGCTCTATTATGAGTACTGGACATTGAGACTCTAAGGGTGTATGATAGTCAATATTTTTCTAGGGTTTCCAGTCCTTCAGTGTGATGTCTTTAGTACAGTGGTTGGCTTGCCTGTGTGTGTATCTCCCATGTTTTTTGGCATTAGGAAGTTTCTATCTGCAACTATATTCCTATTGACCCTGAGGACAGAGACTGAGCCTTTATCAGATGCCCAGCCAGGGAGGGACGTTGGATCCACATTGTACAGTCATGATGCCGTAGACAGGGAGCTTAGCCAAGTAAGTGTTGAGGGAGACAGGGATTGAGCAAAGACCAACAAAGACGGGACAGATGTGTATGGCAGATGAAAACATAACAAAATGAAAAATTCAGGTATGTGAACTGTAAATCCTGTTCTTATTCATACTGGAGATACCAAAACTCTCATTGAAAGATTTGTTCTCTACTCACACTGGTTCTCCTTCCACAGGCACCTCACCCACATTAGCTAAAATGGGTCCCTGTAGACTGTTTCAATAACACTCCAAAACACTCATGATGCTGATGATGGTGATGAGGATGAACCATATTGAGGGCTTTTTAAGTAGGGGTCTCTCAGTTACATTCTCTCTGTAGCCTATTCCACTTCATATGCATAGCCTTCCTGAAGAAATAAGCTCCCACATTGCTATTGTCTTACAGAAAGAAAGGAGCACACTTTTGTTTAACATGGACCAGGTGTTTGGATAGAAAAGAGTGAAGCCTTCCTTGACTTCCCTGTTTCAAGATGACACATTCTTGCCATTAGAGCCCTGGCATATTGGATTGTTGATCATATAACCAGCCATTTCATTTCCTGTCCAATGAGGAAGAGATTTCTTGTGCATTTCAAGCTTTTTCTTGGGGATTCCAAGTACTTCACAATGGGGAGCAGTGACTGACACCTGCTGAGTGAAACAGAGGTAGGAGAGCTGAATTTCACAGGCAGTGGACACAAAATAAATAGGCTCAAGATAATTCATCAAAAATCACTCTCCTTCAGACTAGAGTGGTGGCTCAGCAGTTATGGTACTTGCCTGGCATGTGTGAGGACACAGGTTAAAACCCCACCACCGCATACACACCTAAGTGTCAGAGCAAAGAAAGCCACATGAATATGGAAAACTAAATACTCTTTCTCTCTTTCTCACTGTACCTCCCTCAAAAAAACAAAAATTCTCTTCTCCATCCCCCACTCTGGTGTATCCTCACTGCTATCCACATCCTGATTCTTGTAAACAGCCCACTTGTATCAAAAGGGGACATAATTCCATGTCTTCTTTCATTTCAGACTTAGGTAACTGGAAACAATTGACATACTTTATTCAGAAATATATGTGGTTATGACCTCTTTATCTCTTCTTCGAATTTTTGAGAGCTGAGAAACAATGAAAAATTTAGTGCAGTAGATCTAGAGACTGAAAACTTATTTTCACTCCTCTTCATTCTATCAATTTTTTAAACATATAGCAGATTATTTGTGTCTCTGAGGCTCATCATTGTCATGTAAGTTGATTTGTAGTTGAGATAATTGTAGTGAGGAAGAATGAAGCAGGAAATATGTGCTCCCTGTGTGACCAGGAAGATAGCACATACATAAAATTAGGTAAAAATAAAACTGAAATATGATATTATTAATAATGGTAAGGGAAATCTTCATAACATTTACTTTAAATACCCTTTGATGAAAAGTGATGCTTTCTCTATTTCTGTAGCAGCATAATTCATTTTTCTTGTAATATTAGTGTATGTTTTGCATGGAAGAGAAATGACTCACTATTCTAATTACCCAGGGACTGTACTATGTTATGAAGAGAAGAGGACTCAAAAATAAAATTCTCTTTAAGTATTGAAGAGACCATATCTTGTTTCATAATAAATGTCTGTGACTTTGACACACTTGGTGTTTTCCTCTCTACACTTTCCTTACTCCCTTTCAGGAGTGTCCCATAGAACTGGTGACAAGATAATAAAGTTCCTGCTTGTATCTTTGTCATGGAAACATGGACCCTTACTCTATTTAATCTCATCTACATAATTATTTATTTTAAAATAGAATTTTTCATGGGTATCAAAAAATGCATCAAAACTAGTGGGCAGTTAAAGCTATGGCCTGGTATGAGACATGTTAAAATTACAGACCATTACAGGTTCCAAGGATCTTCAGTAAACATATGTATCTACAAATCACTATTTCCATAACATTGAATTATGAATTATGTATTTTTGAATTAGCATCAATCACCAAGTAATCATACATTCAAGCATTACCCATGTCAATACCTGTTTGTGGTGATGGGCATCATTCTACCTATAAGTAATGAGAATAAGTTCAGAGAGGTGGAGAGCTACACACATTCTGCAACTAGTCAATGACTCTGAACTAACAGGCTGATTTCCTGACACCCACCTTCCCTATGATATTTAGTAGCTAGCAATGAACCGTGAAATTCATGGCAAGATCACAAATGTTCTTTAAACTTCTTTAAGGTCTTCTGTAAGCTGCTTTCAAAGTAGGTGAAAAAGAAATGTTAGTAGCTAATTTGTAGAAAATAAACAGAAGCAAAGAGGGCAATTTGAAAATATATCAAAAGGGAAATATTAATGGGATTAATTATTTTTTAATTTTTAATTAAGGAATTGAATTATTGTACAATCATAAATACACATAAAGTAACAATATGATATACATTTGTTCTTAAAACAAAATTACCTGCATATCACTGACAAAACAATCTCTTCATTTTTCTATATTTTGTCCCTATAAGCAATATAAATGCTTAGATTGTGAATTTTCTGGAAATAAATATTGAATAAGTATTATTTGGATTCTGAGGGAGTAAAGAGTATGCTAAATCGTTGATTGTCTCTCTAGATCCCTCCCTATTCTCTCTTCCTCACCCTTCCCCCCACCCCTACTTCCCCCCCGCCAACATATCTATCCTTGCCCTAGATTATTCATTTCTATGCTTTTGCTGGGTCTAATACATTAGTTTGGCTACCTTTCACCTAAGCCTGGATTTAGCTCCAGTCTCCACAAATTAGTGAAAACATTCAACCCTTGACTCTAGGTTTGGCTAACTTTTCACTCAGCATGACTTCTTCCATTTCCATCCATTTACCTTCAAAGGACACAATATCTTTGTAATGGGACTAAATGTTGACAGGGTACAATGAGGTTGGTGTAAAGTTAAGAATTATGGCTAGAGATTTCTCCATGTGTCTGGGAAGGAAGATTTCTTTAGCACCACAAGCATGCTAAGATAACTTCTGACTGGCAAATGATCCCAATGCCCAAATCTATATGGGATTGACTTGTGTATGAAACCCATAAATAGGATGACCACGATGAAAACTCCACAGAGGACCAACTAAGGCCAAAAACTCCACCATCCAACAAGAAGGAGGACTTGAACACCTGGTTACTGAACATTGCTGAAGGAGGACCCCAGTTCTCCTGGTGAATATCAAACAGTAATAAATTTGGAGGCAGCATGTTCTCCCTTGTTGCTCTCTGCTCGGAGTAGAACCACTTTCTCTCTCTTGAGGGTGATTTCTCCTTGAGCCTTACTTTGCTTTTACTTTATTTTCAACTCACTTCCACTCTCCTTTCAGGTATGATAAATTTCTCTTGCGTGACTTTTGGTGTCTGACTTTAAATTTTCTTTCATGGAAACATAAGAACTGAGGTCTGGAATTTTAGCTCCCTGCTTTCCTGTGATGCCAAGGCTTTTTCTGCTGCACTGTACCCAAGCAGAAAAATAGGAACAATATGAGGTTATGTTGCTTCATGATTTGTCATGGAAGGATAAGAGTATATGAATTTTATGATGACATATATTAAAATAAGGTGATATATTAATACTCAATGTTTAATGGAACAACAAATGAAGGTGATTGTTGATTCAAACAGAATATGCATTAGTTGTTGGAAGTAAAGGCTAGCCTTTGTCCATAAAGTGTATGGAAATTCTCTCTAATATGACATCAAGTGAGGTATGTGAAATTTGAAAGATTGTCATATTGAAAAACTGAAATATTGAAAAATGTCCCTCTCTCAGGTAATTCTTTGCATCAGTTAAAGCATTTGAAATTAATGCTATTGCTTCTCATACAACTGTAAATTAACATTTCTATGTAAGCTGTTACATTTTAGAGGAAATAACACCTGTGATGTATACTTAGATGAGCTTTGGGCATGTTTATGCATATTTTAATATTTTTCATAGATATATTAAAAAATAAACTTGAAAGCACTCACAGGAAATAGTTCCACCAAATTCATGATAGAACTTGGCCATGGGGGACAGGTGTGCAGGATAATAGATTAATGCAGAAGTGTGAGATTGGAGAAGAAAAGCACTTAAAAATGAGCACAATGACAGGTTGACTTCTACTGAAGGTCATGGCATCAAAAGTTCTTTATCGAAAGTTCTTTAAGAAAATTACCTTCCTGTAGCGATATTAATCTCCCTCCCTACCCATCCGAACTTGGTCTCTTTAGGAACCAGTCGCTAAACCTTCCTGGAGGAGTTTTTAAAACCTTATAATTAGCTACATCTCAATAAGCCAGAATCTATGGGAATGAGTAAATAGAACTTCTCCAGGTGATTCCAACATAAGCCAAACTCAAGGACACCCAGAAATAACATGCCCATACTGATGTCTTAGATGCAGTTTTAAAGGAAATTATAAATGAACTTTAAAGAGCATGACTTTAGCTATATGAAAAGAGAATTTAGAATTTCACTTGGAGCCCAGGCTTGTTAGCTATGACTCACGTACCTGTGGGGGGAAAGAATGACACAGACACAGATTATAAATTTAAGGAGCGGGGAAGTCATGGGACCACACCAGGATGAAACACCGAGTCTATTTCATTGCTTGCTTTTACTGAGGGCCACAAATGGGAAGGTTTCTATTATTTTAAGATAAGGATTCGTAACCTGGGACTTCAAAGTGAAGGTAACTAATCCTGAAGGAATGTTTGTGAAGCAGGATACTTGGGAGGTCACTTCTGCCCCATTTGCCTTGACATGACTTGCTGCTTTTTGGTCTGATCGGGACATTCCCTGACCCTAGACTGCCTAGGCACATGTTAACTCGCTGCTGTTGTGCATGTCCACCTCATCTCTTCTTTTTTTATTTTTTTCTTTAAGAAGATGTTGGACAAGCCGAACTTGTTTCTGGTGTTGCTGGGTGTCACTGACATTTAGTGGAAGTTTTTCAACCATGCAAAGCAAGCATTCTTATTGTTACTAAAACAGCAATAAGAGTTCCCCAAGTGGGGTACAATAAAAAATTTGATTTCAACCATTGAAGGTTATTTGAAAGCTCCTGATACCACGAGGTTGTTTCTTGATGTTTCCAATTAGCAGACACATTGTCATGGATGAGATGATCAGGAATGTGATTATCATGAGCAAACAGTAACAATTTTTTTTATATTTTCACAGGAGTGTTGGGTTAAATTCTACTATAAGCACCAGTCTTCACAAGAGATGATTTGGTTTAATTTCAATGCTTTCATTTGATCATCTATTGTGGTACCAGTTTCAAGCTAACAAGCATTTTTTGATAAGTCATTTGTTGTAAGTGAAGAAAGTGGGTTACATTTCCTATAACAACATCTGCATAGTTAGCAGCAGTCTGGGTGGTCTGAAGCAATGTGGCTGTGGTCATTGTGGCTGTGGTCATTGTGGCTGTTGTGAGAATGATTATGGAAGCAAAAATATGTAATTAGAGAGGCCGCAGAATGCCTGGAGTCACTATCAAGTCCTGTTTAAGAAGAGATAGTCCTTAGATTCCTCCCACTGTTCTATCATATTTACAGGTATGTAAGCAAAGCCTTCCTTCTCATGACCATAACAGATCTTGAGAAATTGGTCTGGAAGGAAAAAAAAGCAGCATAGGTGCACCTGAGGCAGTCTATTTCAAATAAGTGATTTTCATGGGTAATATCAAAAGGCTCATAGAGAAAGACATATGGTTGAACAGTATAATCTGTAGGGACTGGGTGAGGTTAGGTCCATAAAAAGTGAGTATTGTGCCCCTATTATTATGCTATAGACTGCTAGTCCAAAGTTTTAATTGGTTGAAAACAAATTTCAGTCTCCACTGAACCCTGAATAGGACTGCATTCTAAATGAGAGACTCCCTTCACTCTAAATAATAAGATCATTAATATAAACTGAACAATCAGAGAATTTATTAATATACACAGAAATCGAATGGCTATTTCTGTTATGGATGCAGGAATATGGCACCCAGCCTAAAATGGTATAGTTTCCTGTCTTAGAAACATGTCCAAAGGGTCCTCAGCAGTCTTCCCAGTTTACTTCTGCTATATCATTGTTGAAATTAGGATTAAACTGTGAAAAGAGAGAACCCTGGTCAGAAATGATCAGTGTAGTGTTATCATGGTGATAGCTGCTGATCGAGAGACGTTTAGTATTATTATTGGACTTTAAGTGTGATCACATTTAAGTTTTAAGAGCCAGACAAAAGGGTTCATGATCCATTCAGAGGGGCAAAGAGGAAGCCCAAAAGGGGTCAGCAGTACTATTGTGTGTTTAGTAAATATCCTTTTTGAAATGTGGAAACTCAAGACCTCCTACCAGGTGGGGCCATTATTAAAAACTGGGCAGTCTGGGATCTCCCAGGTCACAGTGTAGCAGTGGTTCACTTTATGTATTCTTTTCAGTCATTGTGACTTAATATTGAAATGGCATGGTTGTGTTTTTTTTTTTTCTTACTCTCTCCTTCCTTCTTACTGATCTCTCCCTCTTCCTAATCTTAAGGGAGACAGAATGACCTTTCTTCTCCATTGTATCAAGAGATGTCTGTCTCAGAAATGACCATCTATCAAATTAACAAGCAAATGACAATTCTCTGTCCTTTAAAAATCCCTGTCAATTCCTCCCCCCACACACACACAGGCAGAACCACAGCCCCTGGAATAGGAGTGCCCTGTGTTTCTCCTTTGCTAGCAAAGCAATATGCCTTCTTTTTCCTTATTTCAAAACCACATTGTCATTATTTAATTGGCATTGGGGATAAGGACTGAGGTTTCAGTAACAACTGAGCCCCATAAAGACTGTTCAGACAAGAAAACCCATCAGTATAAACCTTAGGGCAGACCAAACAGTTTAGGACAGCCAACATGGTGATAAGCATCATTTCTGGGTTGCATGACTGGCAGTCATGGTCAGTACTACCCCAGCTCTTTTGTCTAACTTCTTAATCATCCCCCAAATAGGCTCAGCGTCCTCCTGGACCTTGGCTTCAGCGGTTGTAGGGCAGCTGCTCTGTCTAGAACAAAGGAAGGTGGTTGTAGTAACTCCTCTACCAGGTCTGTCAATTCCAAAGTCTGCATTCCTGGAATCAGCTATTTGGTCATGATAAGGCTTAATACACTGCAGCAGCAGCCACAGAAATTGTTCCTATAAAGAGATACAGTTATATCCTTGTTCCCATGCTAAATAGGGGATATGGTCCTTCCCAGGAAAGTCCTTAGAAGTCTTTCCACCAAACCAAAGGTGTCAGTTTCAAGGGCCCTTTGGTTTGCCAATGCTGCTGAGCTGCAGTCAACCTATCATCTGAACCATAGAAAATATTAAGTGTGATTAATACATAATGAGACATATCATTCGGAGATTATTTTCTTCTTGTGTTACCCTTTTTCTTGTTTTAACACTATATTTTTCAAGTGTGGAGTGAGTTCATTCAGTTACACCTTGTCTTGGGGTTTGTATGGAATGCCAGTGATCCAGTCAATATTCCAGTCATTACAAAAATTATAAGGGTTTGACTAATGTAAGCAGGACCATTGTTTAACAGAGGTAGAGATAATGAGAGTGGCAAATGAACTCAAACAATGCTATATAACACAACAGGCTGTTTCTCCCTAGAACAGTTGCCTGGATAAAATTTGAGTATCTACTATGGTTACATGAACAAAAGGCAGAGGAGTAAGTGAAGGAATGAGATTCCTGGTAAATCAGTATGGGTTCTAAGTATGTAATAAACACCTTATATGAATGAACTCTAAGTTGGTTTTGGAATTTCTTAAATAGATAAAACAAGTCTGCAGGGATGATTGGCTTTATATAATGAATTTCTAATACCAGAGTTAAGTATACTGCATATTGTAAATTACTGAGGCTATGACTAGACTCCAGAAAGGTCACCAAAGATAAAATAAAATCTTCTAATTCCGTCCTTTGAGGAGCAGTCTATCCTGATTGAGTTTTTCACACTGTTCTAGAGACAATATCAGCCAAACCAGTCCACCTTAAACCATTGGTAAACACTGTTCCACTCTCAGGCAGAGGTTTTTAAGGAGGACTAAAGAGGTATATTGGAGGAAAGATAATAATTTTTCAGAGGGCCAATGGATGCTAACATTGCTCACTATTGAATGGAATGCCATAAAGCTAAAAAGCTTTTGTACTGCCAAGGAAACAATCAAAAGAGTCAAGAGGTTTCCTACGGAAATGGAAAGAATCATGGGCTATGATTCCTCTGACAGGGGTCTCATATCCAGAATCTACAAAATCCTCAAAAATCTCAACTACAAAAACACAAACAACCCAATGAATAAATGGGCCAAAGAGCTAAATAGAAACTTCTCAACAGAGGACATTGATCAAGCCAATGAATACATGAGAAAGTGCTCTAAATCTCTAGTAATCAGAGAAATGCAAACGAAAACTATATTAAGATATCACTTTACCCCAGTCAGAATGGCAAAAATGAAGAAAATAAACAATAATAGATGCTGGAGGGGCTGTGGAGAGATAGGCACGCTAATACACTGTTGGCAGAGCTGCAGACTGGTACAGCCCCTCTGGAAAGCAGTGTGGAGAATACTCAAAAAACTATGGATAAGCCCACCATGCAACCCTGCTATTCCACTCCTGGGTATCTTTACAGGGGATTTAGAATCAACACATTATAGTGACATAGCAATATCTATGTTCATAGCAGCTCAATTTACTATTGCTTGACTATGGAAACAACCCAGATGTCCCTCACCTAATACTTTCTTAGAGATATTGTGGTTAAGGGAAGGGAGGGATAAGGGTGGCAGCCTGTAACATCTCAGGTGAGACAGGCATTCCCACCAATACATTTTGATTGGCCTGCTTTATGCACTACTCATCAAACTCTGATCTCCACCTCAAGTACTAAAGATACTCCAAACAGGATTTTGCAAAGTCCAAGCTGAAGGAGTCATGTGGTATTGAACTCTCAGGGCCTTCATAGCCCTCAACTATAAAGGCTTGTGGCCTTGTTTTCCTTGATACCTTTGCTAACATGTTTGTAGACTGAATAATCCATAGGAGAATGAATCTGAACCCTATGTTGCATGGCTACTGGAAAAGCCATTATCTCTCTTTTCAAAACTGCCTGATTAAAGGCTGCAGACAGTGCTGGTTACGCCCCCACTGGAGGAACAGCACAAACTAATCCTCCAGCAGAGCTCCTTCTCCTTGTGCTGGAATTGGAGCTGCAGGTGGCAGCTGTGTTGATGAAGAAGTTCCATCATTGATCTTAATTCAGGGACAACAGTGCAATGTGTACAAGCCCCCACATTACCAAGATATGCACAGGCACTTTTTCCCCTCACCATGAGCCCTTCTCATATTTCTTCTAAATCCTGGATCCCAATATCTATAATACCATTGTTTGGAAACTAGGAATTAATATTTATCACCACTTGCAACAATTTTAATAGCTGGCCCTTGGCCACCACTGTCTTAGAGGCCTTAAGCGGGTGTTGAAACACCTTAATATACCCTTTCTGTTCTGCTGATACTGATTGTCCCAGTATTATCCAGACTGGGAAAGTCCCAAGGATGTGAAATTCCTCTACTTACAGTCTGCTGCACAGGTTCAACCACTTTCACTTTCCTTGACTTTAATCCCCCTTTTCCTTTCCAAGGTGCCACTTGTCAGCTACAGCCCATATACCTGTTGAGGGGAAAGAATTATGTAAACATAGAGTATAGATTTAAGGAGTATGGAAGTTAGGGGTCCATAGTACGGTTAGGACCCAAGTCTCTTTCTCTGCTTGCTTTTACTGAGGATTACAAATGGGAAGGGTACTAGTGGTTGAATTTAAGGTTAATTTTTAAGTCCCCTCTGGGGACTTAAAAGAGAAGGTAGCTAATCTTGAAGAGATATTTGTGAAGTAGGATATTTGGGAGGTCATTTCTGCCACCAGAAAGAGCATTTGCTTTGGCAAGACTTGCTACTTTTAGCAATTTAGCCTGGTCAGGGCATTCCCTGACCTTAGATTTTGCCTAGGCAACATGTTAACTTGCTGTCAGTGCACACATTCACCACACAGACTCACTGCTCAGAAATGTCAGAGGGTGCCTGGGCATACTGATTTAGCTATCATGTTTAAAATAAAAAAGGAATAGAGAATTTTCACCCAGTTGAATTAAAGACAAACAAAGGAATAAATATTCATATTTGAAACATGGAGTGGAATGAAAGCCAAGTAACAAAAAAAAAAAAAAATCATGTGGGCTGGAGCAGTGGCTCTGTGGTTACGGTGCTTGTCTGGCATATGCAAGTATACGGGTTCAAACCCCAGTACCCATGTACACAACTAAGTGTCAGAGCAGTGAAAGTCATGTGAAAAACTCAATAAAAATTGGTTCTCTCTCTCTCTCTCTCTCTCTCTCTCCTCTCTCTTAATAAAAGTCATGATTCTAAGAAGCAGTATGTGCTGGTCCAGACAAATGATTGCTTTTACCACAAACCACAGCAGAAAAAGGATAGGAATCTCCCCATGCATTAAACATTTATCACGAACCCTCCTCTGGGTCTTCCTGATGTGAATGCCTTTCTTGGTTACCCTTTTGGACTTCTGCAAAATTTGTCTGTCTTATAATTTTCATGAACTCTATTTCTACAAAACAGCATCAGACGGGGGCACAGCCAGGACATGGAAAAGATCACCACCAGGGTTTCTAGCTCTCTGAAAGAATCAGCTTGCATCTTTCTGTCTCTTTTCTCTGGAGAACAATAAACTGGGTACCTGTCGGTCAATTAAATGCAATTAGCACTACTGCCAGTCTTTGTCTTATGTGACAGGGTTCATGTTCTTTTATAGTTTCTGATCCCCTGCCTTTGGGTCAGGCATGTTGAGTCAGAATATATATAGAAGTGGGCAGTCAGTGTAGGTTCAGTGACAAAGTAGTATTGAGCAAGCAGATTAGGGATCCATGGAAACCAAAGTTGGACAGTTGGATCAGTCCCAAACATCCCAGGACAAGTCTAATCTCTGAAATCCCCTCAGTTAATTAGCACAATAATTTGTCACAAAAATAAAGATTAATACAGTAAAGAATGGAAGGATTAAAAATGACATAAGCTAATGGGGAGGAAGGAATAATCCTGAAATAGGAAAAAAAGTACAACCCTATGGTAGAAAAAGGGTCTTTGGCTCCAAGGCCATGCTTCTCTCTTGGGAAGCCTTTCCTGTCACTTTGCTTTGCTATCTAAACTCTGAAATAAAGATGTTGCTTGCTGCTTTACCTTGGAGTCAGCGACTTTATTTCTTTATTGTCCTTTGACTAAGAACCAGAATAAAGCCAGTATCTATGTTAGTCTCTTTAAGGGTAACGTTTCTCTGGCATTAGTAGACAGTTGGTCGACTTTGGATGCAGGGAGATAAGCAAAGGAGTGAAGCAACTGAGAGATTCTGACTGAGGTCACTCCTCAGTGAATCTCAAAGGCTTCTCCCCAGACCTACTATCCTGACAGCCATTAGGGGTATCTGACAAGTAACCAGTCAATTTGATAGTGCTGAGTGAACTCCCCAGATATACATCTCCATATGAGCCAAACTCTTCCCATGATGCTCATTCCCCCTGAGCATCCCCTTCCCTGGCAGATCAGACTCTAGCCATCGACAAAGGGATGCTATACATACAGTGGCTCATAAGGAAGGACCTAAGTGAATTCTCTTCATAAACTGTCACTTTACAAATGCGTGGGAAGATAACTCTGTGCTTTTTCCTTAGTAGATAAAATCTCTTTAAATACTAGGTGATGGACATAGAAAATTACCAGAAATCATTCAGGTGAGCCAGACAGCAAACCCCCTAGTCACTGTTTCAAAATCAACTGATTTAGGCCCTTATCAGAATCTATTCACTCTAGGCTCTTATCAGAAAAACCACACTCTACTGAAAATTTTTTGTTTTAAGCAGGAAACTTGAACCTTGGCCCTCTCCCCATTCATTCCCTCTATATCTACCACAGGCTGTAACTGGCAAGTGGGGTCCCAGATTCCACTGGGCCTTCTGTAGGTTTCTCCCAAATAAGCCTGTGTTACTATTGAGCTGGCACGCTCTTCTCTTTTTACTTCCTTCATTTGCCTCCTTCCTTACACAGGCCACCTGACAGACTGTTATCATTAAGACTCAAGTGACAGCCACACTAAGCAGGCAAGGCTGATTGGCCTTCACCTGGGAATTGGAATATGGATTCTGAATTGCTCCAGTTTCTTTTTCTTTAGGAGAAAGTTGGTGAATGGGACAAAGGAAGGCTTGAGACAATAGACAAGGGTGACTGGTAGGACTCTCCAGTGCTTCAAGAAAGTCTCTTATCCAGAGTCTGGAACCAACCTCCCTCAAGCGTACAAGCTTCCACCACTATTTGTTTCTCTTTGAAACAAAAGTGTCATCATGTGAATACTCAAACAAATGTGCATGCATATCCATGACAGCGTTACTCATAGCATCCAAAATATGGTAATTATCTGTTCTCCAAAAATAGATGACCAGATGAAGAGTGTGTGTGTATACATACAGTAGAATGTTACTGAGCCATAGAAAGGAGTGAAGTTAGGTAACAATACCAAAAAAGAGAGGAAAAGAAGAAAGAAGGGATTGAGTGAGGGGAGAAATACATACAGCAAAGAAGAAAGAAGTAAATAGGAAGGAAAGAAGGAGGGAAGAAGTGTAAGGGACACAAATACTGTAGCAATGCTTCAGAGACAGTATTTGAATCATTATTTCTATTTTAGTCAGTTTTCACACTGTTGTGACTAAAAGACTTGACAAAAATAATTTTATAAGAGGAAAAGTTTATTTGGGGGCACATAGTTTCACAGATATCAGTATGCAGACACCAGATCCCATTTCTGAGGCTAGAGGTCAGGCAGAATATCATGGCAGAAGGGTGTGGTGGACCTCAGACATTGTAATCAAGAAGGAGAGAGAGAGAGACTATAGTCGTCAGGCACAAAATATATACCTCAAAGACATGCCCCATGGACCCACTTCTTCCAGCCACCCCCATGTTCCTTTAGTTACTACTAATTCTCTGATGATGTTAATGTACTCATAACCCAATCTTTTCACCTCTAAGCCTTCTTGCATTGTCTCATAAATGACATTTTTGGGGATATCTCATTTCCAAATCATGAAAATTTATCATTATAAATCAAAGTCAAACACACTTTCAAAGGTGGATTCTAGCTTTCATGTTGAAAGCCTAATTATTCTTACGAAAAGGAGACTACAAATGTAGGAATGTGGGCTTAATGCCACAATACAGGTTATTGTGAGCATCAAGCTCAGTCTCTTTTCAGAAATTTGGTTACTTAGGGATAATTCATCTTTTTAATTTTTTTAAATTTTTGAACAACCATACAAATATTTTAACACAATAATATAAAATGTGTATAGTTTCTGGATACTAGATTTACCCCCAGGAATGCCCCCTCAATTTCCCACCTGTATCCCTCCCTTCCCTTACCCACAATATCTCTAAAAAAAGTGTTAGGCTGTATAACATTATACCTTATCTGGATTTAACACATGATAGTTCATCTTAATAATATTTTTAGGTTCAAATAAATTCATATACATAAAATGACAAGCACAGTCTGAATATGGAAAACACCTTGCTTTGATGATTTTCATTACTTTTCTTCCATGGAAAACAGGAATGCTACCAAACTGAGGTGACAAACATTAACATTAAAGCAATAATCTTTGAGAAATTGACCTCAACGTGTGGTATAAGTGCTTTGTATGGTGTTGCAAGTCTCAGCAATGCCAGTAAGAAAACTTACCAAACTTGAAGCTTTATGAACCATCTGTAGGGAATAGTTAAAATGAGAGGCTGCTGAAGAGAAAAATAAAGAAAAACCTGCAAAATTAGAGTCTTCATAGCTTTGGCAATACAAGAAATCAAGTAAGCAATTTAGGTGACAAAAAGACACAGATACTGTATTTCAGTATGTTATCTCAGGGGACAAAATATCCCACAAGTTCTGAGCAGAGTGGTCCATTAAGGACAAGAGGCTGCTCTGCTGAGGAGTCTCGCCAGGGCCCCCTTCACATCCTTGTTCCTTAGGCTGTAGATGAAGGGGTTCAGCATGGGTGTGACTACAGTGTACATCACTGAGGCAATGGAGCTTCCCTTGGAAGAATGGGTCATGGCAGAACTGAGGTAAACCCCAAGTCCTGTTCCACAGAACAAGGAGACAACACAGAGGTGGGACCCACAGGTGGAAAAAGCTTTATACTTGCTCTTCATGGAGGTCATTTTCATTAAAGAAGAGACAATCTGAGAGTAAGAGAAGAGGATCCCAGTGACAGGAAACACACCCAGCAGGGCAGTAACCACATACACTAAGATGTTATTGATGAGGATGTCAGAGCTGGTCACCTTGAGAAGCTGTGAGAGTTCACAGAAGAAATGTGGAATTTCAGTGCCTATGGAGAAGGTCAGTCGCTTCACCAGTAGAATATGAATCAGAGAGACCCAGAACATGATGACCCAAGACATTAGAACCAGGAGGACACAGAGCTGGGGGTTCATGATGACTGTGTAGTTCAAGGGGTAGCAGATGGCTGCAAAGCGGTCATAGGCCATGATGGTCAGTAGCATATTATCCATTCCAATGAAAATCATAAAAAAATATGCTTGAGTGAGGCATTCCATGTAGGTAATACCTTTACTCTGTGTCTGGATGTTCACCAACATCTTTGGGACTGTGGTGGAGGTGAAGCAGATGTCAATGAAGGACAGGTTGGAGAGAAAGAAGTACATGGGAGTATGGAGATGAGAGTCACAGCAGATGGCCAGGATGATGAGCAGGTTCCCAAGCAGTGTGACCAGGTACGCAGACAGGAACAAGTCAAAGAGAAAGGGCTCCAATTCGGGATCCTCTGAGAGGCCCAGAAGGAGGAAATGTGGTAAGACTGTGTGGTTCTCAGCTTCCATGTAGCTGGTTGTCCACTAGGGAGGGAGGTAAAAGCAAGTACAAGTAAGAGTGAACTGGCACCTCGGGTAGTTACCACTTGACAATATTACCCTTGGATGAATATCCTTCACTTTATTTTTTCCTGGCAATCACAGTGATTATCCACTAAGTAGTAGCTAATTTCCTTTTAAAGATACGTCATAATTTATACTTCTTTAATTTAGTGTAAATTTCTCTTCTGTATCATCAACTGGATTGTTTTTATTCTTTTGTTTAAGCTTATAGACATCAAATAATTTTATCTTTTATAGAACCATTTCAAAACAAACAAAGGCATTCTGTATATTTCCTTGATAATCTCTGTACATACTTCTTTGTTGTAAAATGTCCACACAAGAGATTAATCATGGACTTTTCTGTATTTTTTAATTTACTTTTTATTAGAGCATTATAGTTTAACATAATGATGAGATTAGTTGTCACATATTCCTAGATGCACACAAATCAGCAATATAAGTTATTCAATATCCCCCCACACCCCTCTACCTCCCTCCTCCCATCCTCTGATCCCTTGCCTTTCTTCTGGGTCCTGCATTGTTCTTAAAAACCCAAATTCAGTGACATAATTCTTATACCTATGAAGAACATTTTATAAATATATGGCTATAGTATATACAGTGACAGTGGACTTTTTTTCTTAAAGAGAAAAGGAGAATGAGAAATAGAAAAACCAACTTTTATTTAGTTTTTCATGTTGCCTGCATTACATTGATACTCCACTGTGCATATGGTGCTAGGGTTTGAATCCACATACCCACACATGCCAGGCTAGTGCCACAACTGCCAAGCCACTGCTCCAGCCCCAATCATGTATTTTTGATTTGATACTTCATAATGATGTGAAAAATTCCCTGACAGTTCCTTAATTTTTTCCATGAGGATATTATTATTACATTGTTGTATGGTTTAAAAATACCTTTGTGGTAGGAGTTTCAATAAATGAGAGTTGTCATTACTTTTATTGTTATTTTTATTATCCTGTTAATTATCATTATTTAAGATATACAAGCATCCAAAAATATAGTACAGAGCTCTCATTTATTGACTTCTTGATATGGATTTTGTAGTATTAAATTTTGTTCCACCACCATACCATCTTTTTGACCTGGAGTAAGCTAAACTCTCTTAACAGTAAATATCTCACCTATGCAGTAGGAGAAATAAATACTTGCTATATGGCATGATTGAACATTAAAATTGAATACAGTGAAGTAATTCTCATCTTCTGGCCCCTGTAATATATAATTGGCTTTCATAAATGTGAACTTCTGTTCTTTTCACCTCACTAAATCTGACATGTGTGTCTATCATTAATCAATGCCCCTTAAACTGTAGTCTTCATCTGGTATGCAATTCTGATCATTATCAATTCAACAGGTTATTTACCCCTTTGTCATACAACATTTCTAATTAATGAAGATTTATGCGGAGTAATGATTGCCCAGTGAATTCTTACAAAAAAAGGAAGGAGAATGTGGGATAAATGAAAAAGAGAAGGAAACAAAGGACAGATCACTAAAACCAAATATGAGACAGGATGATTTCTTCATGCTTGAGTAGGTGTGTAGGGTGCTGAAATCAGCAGAATTCATGGCCAAAATATATAGCAAAAGGAATAGAATAAAATATTAAAAAGTTGCATAACTAGAAACATTCTGTAAATGCCAAATTATGACTTAATTTCTCCCTGGCACAAAGCAATCAGTACTATGCAAGCCTAGAGTTTGTTATTTAAAGTCAGAGAAACAACATTCCAGACCATTTATTATGCTAAGGTGGGCAGAAAACTCTTCCCTGAAATAGGAACATTCACACTGAGAGAGGAAGGATGGATCAATGCTAATCACTGGAGGTCAGAAAGGAAGAATATTCTAGGCTGAGAGAAGAGAATGGTTGATTGCCCTGTGTTTCAGATAACTTGATAGAAGAGAGGATCTGAGAGACCAGTGTGTTGGTGAAGTGTGAATAAGGCTCAGGAAGGTGGAGGTGGTGAAGTCCATATTAATACAATGCATTCATATCTGTTTTAAAAGAATAACCTATGATAAAAGGGAACAATAGTTCTATCAATTGAATCCTACCCATCATAAGGAAGTTTGTCAGCATAATCCATACAAAAATATAACAGTTAATGTCAATCCTAGACATAATAACAATAGAAAATGCATTTGAAAAAAATTATCAGGCATTTATATGGTTACCATACAACGCTGAGACTGCTAATAAACAGAAAGAAACCATGGACATTTTCCTGACCCTGTAAAGACTGGTCATTTTCAAGCAGTAGCCAAAAGGAAATATTGTATCAAACACTAGAGTATTTGTGCTAAATTCATGAACACATCAAGGCAGTCTCTTCCAACTTCAATCATTTCATATTTTTCTAAACTTTTAAAGGAACTGGTAAAAGGAAAAAATAAATTAGGAGTATAAATGTCAGAAAGAATGATATTGGTAAATGCTGCTGTGGACACTTAGTTGAAATAATAACAAGAAAAATATAGAAATAATAACAGCTATCATATAGTTTCAGACAAAATTGTCATTGAAAATGGGAAATATAATAGAAAACTCCAATAAAATTTGGAAGACAGTAGACAACACTCCACATGTAATAGATCTTTGGTGAGTACTGAATAAACAAGAAACTGGAGGCAGAACAAATGACAGGAGACTAAAGTTTATTGGAAATAGTGGAGGAGAGTTAGGGACTCAGGAGGAAAAAAAAAGAAAAGAAAAGGAGAAAAAGGGGGGGAAAAGTACTTCTTATTGGTTTGACTCCAAAGAGTGAAAAGGGAAACAGAAGAATAGCTGGAAGAGGCAGGTCCCAGCAGAAACTAATGTGCCTTCAAAGTACAGGGACTTGATTTTCTATACTGAAGAAACACAGGATGTTCTCAGCATCATTATTCTAGAGGCAAAATCCAGGACTCAATTTCTCTCCTGTTTGCTCCTGAACTCCCCCATCCTCACTGAATCACCCAACTCTCACCAGTGGTTGCCGCTGAAGCTTTCTGTTCTCCACAATCTGTCCACATGAAGTATACATGGGTTTTTCATGCAAATATGAGTGTAGATACAGGTGAGGAGACCTGGAGCATTCTTAAATTTTCTACTGCCTCAAGGTTTGAAATCTCAGAGATCCTCATTAAATAAATTGTTCTGTCTTCATTCTACTGTCCAAACAATTCACTTCCCTTGAGGGTACAAAGAAAATAGCAGACTGGAAAATTTTCAGTATTTCTGTCAATTTTGTGTCCATTTTGATAGAATTGAATATTTTTTTGTTCCAAAATAAACCTCATTTTCCCCTTAGTTTCATTTCACAGCCACTTTATACTTAGGAATGTTTAATTTCTACAAAGAACTAATCCCAGAAATAATCTATCTGTAATTTACCTCCTTAGATGAATCTCTTGAGATTCTACAAATTGTTTGGTGTCCACACATTATAATGAAAAAGAATCCTTTTTCTTTCTTTAAAGAGACAGAGAGAGAGAGAGAGAGAGAATCAAATTTATTTTAATTTTTAGCTTTTTTTTCTTTCTCTGGCTCTTAGACAAGTGCTCTATTGCTGAGCCACCCTTCTAGCACCCTTCCTTTTCAATGTTTTCCAATATTTTATTTTTCGTATATTTAGATAAAAGAGTATGTTCAAATTGTACAACATATTTATGCATACAATATATTGTGAAATTGTTAAATCTAGAAAATTAACATACACATAAATTCACAGAGTTATTTTTTGGGGGGGGAGAATGCTCAATATTCACTCAGCATTTTTCAGGAATACACTATATTTTCATTAACTATCATCAGCATGCTACAATTTAATTATTGAACTCATTCCTCATATCTGATTAGGATTTTGTATCCTTTGCCCAACATTTCACCAACAATTCTCCCAATTGCCCCATCCTCAGGAAATCTGAATTCTATTATCTACTTGTATGGTATCAGCTTCATAAAATACAGAAAGGATTCAGGTCATGAAGTATTCATCCCTCTGTGCCTAGCTCTTTTCACATGATACATATTCTTCAATTTCAGAGCCTCATTCATGGAACTGAGAGGATTTCCTCCCTTTTGTGCCTCTTTAATTGAAGTGTTTGGGACATTAGAAAAATACTATTGATATTTTGCTCTTATTACAACTTAACTACTTTCCCTAAATGACTCAGAGAATCATACCCACCTGTATTCAAGGTGTTAGTGAGGACTTCCTTCACGGCAGGACCTACTGTTGGAGGAGACTGGCTGGATGAATTTCTTACTTTCATGTTCACTCACAGAGCTGATGCTAGGATTAAGTTCCCTCCAGGCTGTTGGAAAGAAAATGCTCTTAGTCCTTGACACTTGAGTCTCTCAGGGACAAACTCACAACTTGTATTTTGGCTTCCATCATATCTAGCAAGAAATAAAATAGAAACAGATAACAATATTTTAAAAATCCAGTCTTTCCCCCCTAATCTCAGAAGTCATATTTCACCATTTTGCCAATTTATATTTGTATTAATCAGGCTTTTGTTATTGTTGTTGCTGCTGCTTCTAGGACTGCTGGGACCAAATTATCCAACAAGAACCCACACATGAAGAAAAATTTATTTCAGCTCATGGGTTCAGAGGTTTAGTCCATTGTAAAGTAGTTAATTGCTCTGGGACCAGGGTGAGTCTGGATATCATGGTGGAAGAGTATGATGGAGGAGTGCTGCCCATTTATAGCTGGCCAGGAAGCAAAGAGAGGGAAGGCAGGAAGAAGCTTCAAGGAAGATGAACGCTTCCTGAGCACTCCCCAGTGATCTACCTCTTCCAGGGTTTCCTCACCTGTCTACAATTACCATGCCACCCATACATTCAAACCAGGAAAGACTGATTATGTGACAGCTCTCATAACCTAATTGTTTTAAATTTCAATATTACTGCAGTAACACTGAGCTTTCTGGGTATATCTCATTCAATCTATAACATTACTGGTTGGAAGCTAAACAATGGTTCCAGGACCCACTAATGGGGATAGATCTGGGGAATCAAATGAGTGTGAGAACATCTAGAGATGTTACTCTCTGTCAAGCACAGTTCATAACTCAAAATAACCAAAGCTTCAGCAAAATTTTCTCCAAAATTGACATGTGGATAGAAATTGGCTCTGCTATTTCCTCAGACTCTACCATATCATATCAGGCCTTATAGTCAAAAGAAGCAAAAGCAGTTTCTCTTTCCTCAATAGGAATCCTGAATTGTTCTCACATCATGCATTCAATAAATGGACCCAGAGGCTTCTTATTACTGTTCTTCTGGAAAGGATTTAATCAGCTAAAGAATATATTTCTTCTGATCAATTTATGTTTACATTTCCTGAAAGATCGAATAAATGTGCTTTTGTCCCTCTTTTTTTTTTTTTTCTTCTAGTTGATGAGTTGGGTGAGAATGGTGATCTTTGGCCATCATCCATATCCTCTCTGAGTGGCCACCACGGCTCATGACTCTGTGTGAGGAATTCAGCAATAGGAGTGCCATTAATTGATGGGAAGGCATTTCAACACTATGACAAATTAAAATGGATATTAAAAAAAGGGTAGCATGTAACTGTGTGTGGAAAATTAGAAGAAGATAATTTTGGTGAAATCCAGTGATAAATATTATCAGTGCAGAATATAATTTCAGATCAACAAGCTGGATTTTGAGAGTTTTAGAATGTGTGGGTAGGAGCAAAAATGTGTTCTTGAACTCATTTCACAGAGAGAAAGTTATCAGGTACTACCATTACGGCCAAAGATAAGGGTAAATGACGATGGTTATGCAGACAAATAAGACATTTTTGCTTGTTAAATCAAAGAGTAACTAGTGTGCTGTTGTCAACTTTCATTCAGATGATTTATGTCCTCAAATTAATGGGTAGAACAGTAACTTCTCACATTCCATTTGTTAGTTTCATATCTACCCTTTTCATTATCTCCCTTTCTTATTTGCGTAGCATTCAAATCCCACCCACATATTTTGCTATTGCTGCTATTTGAAAAAAATTAAATCCTACTGAATGTTCATAATAATATAAAAATAATTAGATGGTTCTCCTCTCATGACCTATAAGCAAGTACACACTTATACAAGGTTCAGGGTCCTAGGATAAAGGAAAAAACTAGATATAAAAATGAAAAAGTGTCTTCATATTTTCTTGTGAAATAATAATTTATTCAATGTTATGCAAGTAGAGGTGTGATAATATTTACCATCATTGAGCTGTGTTTTGATATATAGATGAATGACATTCTGTGCTCTTGACCTGATGAAAATATTGTGTTAACATAAAAATGTACCAGTCTTTCAGTTCTACAGGGTTCTACAGGGTTAAGGTACACTGGTGTCCAAATAATTTATTACAATTAAATCATTATTGAAATAGGAGATGACAGTATTGCCCTTTGATGAGTGTTTACCACATTCATGCATTTCCTATTCAGTCTTAGGGGACTAAAAGAAAATATATTTTAAAATGATGCTGGTGAAATCTTCAGATTTAAGTGCCAGGCATGTTCTGGCCCACATAGCTAAAAAATTTAAGAGCTGATATTAAAAATCAAATTTCCTGTCTGCAAATCCAATTAGTTGAATGTATTAATATGAGAATAAAAACTTAAAATCATTAATATGTTTCAGTGCACTAAAGACTGTTTTAGTCAATATCTTTGACTGCATCATTTTGAGCAGCGTCTTGGTTTAAGTACTTTTACTGCAAATACATACTTGAGGAAGTTAAACAGAATGAGTTTTGTATCATAATCAAAAATCACATGATTCTTATAAGATTACCATTCAATTCCTAGAATGGTCAGTTTTTAAAATACACTTTTATAAAGTGATAAGAAAATAGATTTTGATGTGCAATCCTTTGCATGATCTTCAACAAAATCAACTACATTAATGGCAAAGCCTTGGTACATAAGCACTGTGACATTTGTCCTGCTCCTTCAGAAGCCCAGAGCAATATGGTGATTAAGGTCTTCCAGCAACCCACTTCCCACAGACATAATAATTTGAGCAGCTATTTGCATAGCAATGCACATGTACTGGAGATGAGAAAGTCAGGTAAGAGTATATAGGACCTAGTTTCAAAATAATAATAAGTATTACTATTGTTTCTCAATTTTTACCAATTTTTAGATAGTTTATAATATTCACATCCCGTGTTTTTCCCCAGTATGTATTTTTCAGTCCTTGAGTGCCACCATAGTCTTAAATTCCTGAGATATTTCCTGCTGTATTTACCTATCTTCAGATTTCTTTGTGTTTGCATCTCTTGAGCATTATAATATGTGTTTGGTGGATGCAATTATTCTAATGTGTAAATTAACATTTATGTGAATAGTGGCCATTTCCAATCTTGTATATTCTGTCCATGGAGCTTCCTACCTGAAAAATCTGTGTTGTATGATGAGGTTCATTTACCTTTTTCTTTTATGAAGACTGTCCTATTATATACATAATTGAGTTGCATATGGAAGAAAGGCTGCTACTAATCTATGAGTTGATAAATTATAGAAAGTATATGAGGTAAATCAAATGGCAGGTGTGGAGAGGTATACAGGAATGGATGAATGAATGTGCTGAAGATTAGATCAGGCCAAATATTTATTCATGTTGAAGTCCTATCACAGTAATTGGAATGGATAACATATTAAGGTCACTGCCAAAGAAGAAAGAATTTAGAAGGTACAACAAATAAAAAACAAACATAGGGATCTGTTTGTGTCCCACTGGAAGGTGCTCAAGACACCAATGGCAATGAGAAGATCATAGAAGGAAAATCTTTCAACACCTGAATGAACACAACATGCAGCCAAGAATACTATACACAGCAAACTCAGCTTCAAATTTGAGGGGAAAAATAAGAAATGTTAATGATAAGAACAAACTTGCAGCATTTGTGAACAGAAAGACAACATTACAAAAAATTCTCAAAGATAAACTCCAGCTAGAAGTACAAGTTAATATTCCTCAAAACCCACAGAGGAAATTCAATAAAGGTACATGTTATCAAAAGACAACTAAGACAGCAAAGAATTTACTAATAAAACACAATGAATATGAACCACAGTCACTAACAATTCTAACACTGAACGTGAATGGTCTCAATGTACCAATCAAAAGACACAGACTAGCATATTGGATCAAAAACCAAAATCCAATTGCTTACAGGAAACCCACCTTACAGCCAGTGACACCCCCAGATTAAGGATGAAAGGATGGGAAAAATTCTACTAGGCATGTGGCCCAAGAATGCAAGCTGGAGTTGCAATTCTTATATCTGAAAAAAGTGGATTTCAAACATAAATTATTCAATAGAGATAAAGAAGGCCACTACATCCTAATAAAAGGAAGAAATAATCATTGCAAATATATACTCTCCAAATACCAATGCTCCCAACCATGTTGAAAAAATACTCCAAGACATAAAACCACTTGTGGACCTCAACACAATAGTGCTGGGAGACTTTAACACTCCTTTATCACCATTAAAAAGATCATCAAAGCAAAGAGACAATAAAGAGATCTCCAGTCCAAACAACAACAAAAATCGAACAGACTTAACAGAAATTTACAGAAAATTCCACCCCAAATTTGCAGAGTACACCTTCTTCTCAGCAGCACATGGATCTTTCTCCAAAATAGACCATATTCTAGTTCACAAAGGAAATATCAGCAAATGTAAAAAAGTAGATAATATTCCATGTATCCTATCATACTATGATACCTTGACCCTAATAATTAATAGCAAAAACCATGGCACAAAACACACATATATGTGGAGATTGAATAGCACCCTATTAAATAATCAGATTAATAATCCAATCAAAGAATTAAAAGATTTAAGGAAAGAGATAAAAGTAATTTCAGGAAATTAGAGACTATATCTATAATGAGCTAGACTTTCTGAAAAGAGATGTAGCAGAGCTCTTAGAATTGAAAAATACTGTCAACCAAATCAAAAGCTTTTTGGATGATATTGATACCAGAGTAAATTCAGTAGAAAATAGAGCCCCACCTCTTGAAGAATAAATATCAGACACTGAAGACAGGCTGAACAACATTCAGTTCAAGGAGGACAGACAAGAAAAGAAGCTTATTGAGCATGATCAGAACTTCCAAGTATTATTTGATGAGATGAGAAGAAATAAATAACGTAAGAGTAATTGGAATTGAAGAAAACATTGTACAACAAACAAGGGACATTAAGAATCTTCTGAGTGAAATTGCCAAGGAGAATTTTCCCCATATCAGTATTGATCCAGAAAATCAAATTCAAAATGCCTATAGGACATCAAACAGACCTAACCAAATGAGAAACTTGCCAAGACACATCATTTATAAAATGAATAACAGAGAAATTATGGAAAGAATCCTAAAAGAAGCAAGGGAAAAACACCAAATCACATTCAGAGATTGACCATTAAGAATTACTATGAATTTTTCAAATCAGACAATAAAAGCCAGTAGAGCATGGAATGATATATTTCAAATTTTGAAAGAAAATAATTATCAGCTAAAAATTATACCCTGCAAAACTCAGCTTTAAATGTGATGGGGAAATTAAATACTTTCATGATAAATTCAAGCTAACAAGGTACATGAACACAAAGCCTGCTCTACAGAAAATACTCAAGGATATACCTCATTCAGAGGAACATGCAAACAACTTCTGAAACTCATAAATAGAAGAAAGTCAGTATTCACATAATACACTAAAAGATATCCAAGATAGCACACATCACAGCAATAGTCACAACTTCAGGGACACAGAATCCCATATCACTTCTAACTCTCAATATGAATGGATTCAATCCCCTTATCAAAATTCACGGTTTGGCTTACTGGATCAAAAAACAAAATCCAACAATATGCTGCCTACAGGAGACACACCTCACAATCAAAATAGACACAAACTAAAGGTGAAAGTTTGGCGAACTATCTAACAGTCTCGTGGCCTGAAAAAGCAAGCTGGCATTGCAATCCTTATATCCAACAAAGTTAATTTGACCAAAAACTAGTCAGAAAGGACAAAGATGGGCACCATATCACAGTAAAGGGAGCAATTCATCAAGGAGACATAACGATAGTTAATATTCACATCCCCTATATCACTCCTCACAAATATATGGAAAAACTACTCAAGGACATTAAACACCCCATCCATCTCAACAGAATAATACTGGGGGAATTTAATACATCATTATCAACAATAAAGAGATCATCAAAGCAATAAATCATCAAGGATATCTCTAACCTAAAGAATTCTATAAATCAACTGAACTTAACAGATATTTACAGCATATTCCACCCCATATTGGCTGAGTTAACCTTTTTTTAAGCAGCTCACAGATCCTTCTCCAAAACAGACCACATTCTAGTCCACAAAGTTAACCTTAACAAATATAAACAAGTTGATATAGTCCCATGTGTCCTACAGACCACAATGGTATAATCTTAGCAATTAACAAATGCTTCTACGCTTCTTTTTCTTAATTTTGATTAAGAGTAGTGTATCTAATTTTTATTTCTATTGCCATTCTATTTGGTGTCATTTAAGGGATTCAAAATAATGATGGTTTTCTCTGCTTTCATCCAAGAGTTTTATGATTTTAGTCATTTTATTTAAACTCTTGATGCATTTCTGAGTTAGAGTTTGTGTGTTAGAAGACAGGACTGCACCTCCTTTTCTTCTATTAACATTGTTCCTAGAAAGTTCAATATAGTAAAAGAGAGCAGGGAGAGAAAGTATACCTTTATCATCATCAAGGAACTCTTGGCAGTGCAGGACTCCAAGAGGCAATGTCCCCTTTGGGCAGGGTACTATGCCTTGAACCCTGATACTGTGACTGGTACATTAAGCACCAGAACTGGGAAGACCTTCATATCCCCTGACTACAGGAGGCTTCACGTTGACAGAATTGCCATATAAACCCTAGCACCAGATGTGATCCTGCTACCTCTACAAAGCACACTTGATTTACAGTCTGCATCACTAGCAGCTGACTATTATCTTTGGAATACAGACAAACCTCTGTGACAGCCAAACATGGGGAGGCCTGGGCACAGGGCATCTACCAGCAAGACACCCTCATGGTGAATGAGGCTCTGTGTAAGTCCAATTATTGCAGCAGCCTCTTTTCCCATGGAATTTCAGCCTGGTCTTTCCTTGGAGTCAGAGTCCCAGGGGTAGCCTGTGCCCCATCCCTCAGTGTTGAAACAGTCACAGTGGTTCCAGGCATAGGGACTGCAGCAGATCCTCTGCTCAGAATCTCTGCACAGAATTACTTTGAAAGTCATTTCCAGACAAGGTCATGAAGACTGTCAGCTTCTTACAATGTTCAGGCACGGATGCCTGGCCATCTGGAATGAATATAGCCAGGAAATACGAAGGATCATAAGAAGCTTTTGGAATAATCAAGTGAAAATGAATATGAAAATCTAACAGAAATAAACAAATTGCCTGATGTTCACAATGTACCAAGATTGAATTCTGAAGAGATAATTCAATCATTAACAGATTTCAAAGTATTATACAAAACTATAGTATTTCACATGATGTGGTAATTGTGTGAAAATAGGTACATAGACCAACAAATAGAAGACTCAGAAAAAAATTATGTGTTTACTAACAATTCTTTTATCAAAATTATCATGAACACACCATGAAAAATGGGCAGTCTTTTCAAAATGCGATACTGGAAAATTGGATTAGCACATAAAGAAGAAGAAAATTAGACTCTTACTGCACATTACACAGCAACATTAATATGGAATGGACTATGTAATAGCAAGATCTGAAACTGTAAAACTATTAAAGGTGGTAAAACATAGTGGCAACTATTTTTTAGCTCTGACCTCTAAAATATCAGTCTTTAAAGCAGTAACAGGATTACATCAAGCTTAAAATCTTTTGCATAGCAAATAATAAATGTAAGAGAGTATAGAGAAATTATTAAGAATGGGAAGTGGACTGTATTCATTGTTATGTGTGCATGATGCTTGCCTTGCATGTGCAAGGATGAGGGTTTGTACCCCACTACCATGTATACAACAGAGTGTCTGAGCACTGAAAGCCAATCGAAAAACTAAATGAAATGTATTCTCTCTCTCATTGTTCTTCTCTTTCTTAAGAAAAAAGAATCAGTGGCATATTTTTTACAAAGTATGAATTTGATATGTGTTTAATATCCAAACATGGAATTACTCAAATAATTCAATAGTAAGAAAAGGAATATGACTAGAAACTGAGCAAAAGAACTCTATGATTTCACAGAAGAAGTTCAAATGCAGAACAGGTATATAAAAAGTTTCTAAAGATCACTAATCATCTCCTAGCATGGAGCATGGGGTTGGGTTCTTTGACTCACAGATTCGCAAATGAAATCCATTGACACAACATTGAGAGCAAAAATTTAATTAAATAATTTATTAGAGCAAAAGAAAGGAATCAGACCTCCCAAAGGGGAGGGGTCCCCATAGACGGATACTGGCAAGTGGCTATTTTCTAGGAGTTTATGTAGGTCTACATGGTGGATGGAGCTATCCTCTGAACCAATCCTGGGTAAGGCACTTACTGCTCCTGAACTCTTCATGCTCCGTTTGGTCCAGTCAGATTATTGTGCTTTTTTTGACAGGGTTCTGAGTACCAGGCAGTAGATGTCTCACTATTAGTTCTTTTTTTTTCCCCTCTGCTTGCACAGGAGTTGATCTAACCCTAATGAAGCTTACTTGTGTCTGTAGATTTTCAGCCCTGTTACACACAGAACTGAACCTGAAGAAGTGGAAATTTCCTGCCTGCCCATTTTAAACCTTTCCTGCCTCAGTCTGATGAATACAATTGAAAACAATTGAGAGATATTAACTAACCCCTATTAGAATGGCTGCTATACTAGACAGAACATAAGAGTTCACAGTGATGTGGAGGAGGGCTAGTGCTTGAACAGTGTTGGCGGGAATGTAGATTAAAACCAGCAGCACAGAAAACAATTAGAAGTTCCTAAGGAAGCTTGATCAAAATAATGGGGGAAAGTGCAGGAGGGATATCATGGAAACCAAAGGCATATCAGTGGAGCAGAGGAGGGAGATTAAGTGGGAAGTTGGAGGGACAGGAGAAGGGAAGAATGGTGGAAAGGAATTGACAAAGCTATGCTCAAATGCGTATATGAATATACCATGGTGAATTTTACCTTTATGTTTATCTATAAAGCCACTGATTAAAAAATATAAATAATTAGAATGCTAATAGAGGAAGGAAAAGAGGGAGTGAGAGTAAAAGGGGAAGTTCTGGAACTGAAGTGAAGCAAATTACATTACATGCATGTATGATTATGTCAATTTATCTGCAATATTATTTTACAATGATAATGCACTCATAAAAATCTTTAAAAACTAAAAATAGTACTATAATATGATACAGATGTCTCATTACTGGGTATTTTTTGAGACATTCAAGGTGCCATGAAAAGCAGCATCACATCTATAATACTAGCAACTTAGGAGATTGAGGCAGGAGGATCCCAAGTTCAAAGACACACTCAGCATCTTAGAAAGTCCCTGAGTAACTTAGTGAGACCCTGTCTCAAAATAAAAAGTTCCAAGGATGTGGGTCAGTGATTAAATGCCCTGGGTCGCATGGTCCTCAAAAATGGAGAGTATCATTAAAGGCAGGATACACTCATTTTAGCTCTCCAAGGACAGACAACAGGAAAAGTGTCCAGAAGCCATGAAAATGGCAAATCCCTAGTGATTTTTTTGTGTGTGTGAGATATAGTTAAAGCAGTGCTTAGATGGAAATTTATTTATTTAATTATTTTTAATTTATTATTTATTAGATGATATAGAGTTACAATTGAGGGGGAAACATTATCAAATATTCCAGAACAAATGAATATATACTCAGTTATCTAGGGCTAATGCCATGTCATGGATGCCCAGCTTGGGTTTCCCATGTTGCTGTTTCCCCCAGAACCGCTGAGTTAAATGGATATCTCGTGGAGGTCAGACATCACCTTCTGAGATGATTCCCCTAAATTAGGTTCCTCCACTCTCCTAGGTGATTTTCTTAAGCCCTCCCCTATCCTGTCCCCCAACCTATGCCTTCAAGTATCCTAGGGAGTTGTCTCCCTGTTGCAAAAAGAATCATACAATTTGAAGTTATTATTAGCTTTGCCGTCTAACATACTTCTTCCCGATATATTCTAGCTTCCACAGATGAGAGAAACCATTCGTCCCTTGAGTCTCTGAGGTTGGGATACTTTACTTTGTGTCATTCTTTCCATCTCCATCCATTTGATCTCAAAAGCCATAATATCGTCTTCTCTAATGGCGGAGTAGTATTCCATTGAGTATATATACCAAAGTTTTTGTATCCACTCATCGAGTGAGGGGCATCTGGGTTGGTTCCATAATCCAGTTATAGTAAATTGAGCTGCTATAAACATTGATGAAGCCACATCACGATAATACACTGATTCTAACTCTTTTGGGAAAATACCCAGGAGTGGGATAGCTGGGTCGTAAGGTGGTTCCATCCTTAATTTTTTAAGGATTCTTCACACTGCTTTCCATAGTGGTTGAACCAGTTTGCAGTCCCACCAGCAGTGTGACAGTGTTCCTCTTTTCCCACAGCCCCTCCAGCATCTGTTGTTGTTAGAATTTTTCATTTTTGCCACTCTAACAGGAGTGAGGTGGTATCTCATTGGAATTTTGATTTGCATTTCCCTTATAGCTAATGATGTAGAGCATTCTCATATACTTATGGACTTTCTGGACTTCCACTGGAGAGAAGTTTCTTTTTAGATCCGTAGCCCATTTATTGTTTGGATTATTTGTGAATTTGGTTTTTAGTTTTTTTAGTTCCTTGTATATTCTGGATATTAGCCCTCTGTCCGAGGTATAGCAGGTAAAGGTTTTCTTTCATTCTGTTGGTTCTCTCTTGATGCTCTTGACTAGATCTTTAGCTGTGCAAAAAACTTTTTAGTTTAATTGCATCCCATTCATTTATTCTTGACTTTAATGCTGAGCCATGGGAGTTTTGTTGAGGAAGGTGCTGCCGACTCCTATGTCCTGTAGTGTTGACCCTACTTCTTTTTCTATTAATTTTAAAGTTTTTGGCTTAATATCCAGATCTTTGACCCATTTTGATTTAATTTTTGTGCAGGGTGAAAGATAAGGATCCAGCTTCAGTTGTCTACACATGGCTGTCCAATTTGTCCAACACCATTTGTTGAACAGGCTTTCTTCCACACTATGCTTTTGCCCCCCCTTTATCAAATATCAAATAGTTAAAGATATGGGGATTTGTCTTAGGATCTTCTACTTATTTCCACGGGTCTTCGGTTCTGTTTTGATACCAATACCATGCTGTTTTTGCTATTACAGCTCTGTAGTATAATTTCAGGACAGGGATTGAGATACCCTCTATTTCTTCCTTCCTGTAGAGTAATGTTTTAGCTAGTCTGGGTCTCCTGTTATTCCATATGAATGTCAGGATTGCTTTTTCTATATCTGTGAAGAATGCCATCGGTATCTTGATGGGGATTACATTAAATCTGTATAGGGCTTTGGGTAGAATGGCCATTTTTATTATATTGATTCTGCCTAACCATGAGCATGGAATGTTTTTCCATCTACTCAGGTCTTCTGTAATTTCTTTTCTTAGTGTTTGATAGTTTTCTTTGTAGAGGTCCTTAATATCCTTTGTAAGGTTAATGACCAAATATTTCATTTTTTTGGAAGTGATGGTGAATGGGAGAGATTTCCTGATTTCTTCTTCTGTGGATTTGT